>VWPU01018496.1:0-34883 GCA_013398955.1 Callaeas wilsoni | reverse complement strand
GGGGGAAGGGGTGCGGGGTGGTGCGAGGAAGCGCTGCTCCCCCAGCTCCCCACGGCCGCTCGCCCCTCCCCAGAGCCGGGCAGGCCCTGATCCCTCCCCAGCCACCCGGATGGCCCCACAGCCACCCCCCACAGCCCCCGGCCCGCCCGTGCCATGCCCCGCACCCGTGGGCTGCGCTGCCCAGCCAGCTGCCTTGGCCTCTCGTTCCTCCTCTCCGAGTCCCCATGGGGGGGACAGCAGGTCAGATATGCCTTTCCATGGGGCCTCGTTGGGGATTGGTGTCTGGTCCTGAATTCACTCCCACCAGCGCTGACACCCCAAATCTCTCGGCCTGTTCCTCCCAACCACCCAGAGATCCCAGCACCTGTGGGATCCTTACAGCTTTCCCTGATTTATCATGTGTTACGTTCTCAATAAATCACGTTTTCTCACATAAGAGGAGCGGTTGCAATCAAGCTCTGGGTAATTCTTGTGTAAAATGCAGAGATTAAAAAGCCCTTTCCTCATTGCCTTGCTCGCAGCGACTGCCATCCCCCTGCCAAAGGGATGCGAGCTGCCCGCCCAGCTGGATGGCACCAGGAACATCCACGGGGAAACTCCAGCGCTGGGAATCCAAAGCAACACAAAAACTGGGAATAGAAACCTGGGAACATCTTGCCTCAACACGCTGGGGCTTTCACAACCTGCTTGGCCCGTGCATGGCGGCTCCAGCGGCTGCAGCGCCACAGAAAATCAACCCCAGCTCTCCCTGCAGCTCTGACAAATTGTAGCCTGGTGCAGAAGTAGGTAATAGGTTGAAGGAGATTCCCAGTTTGGAGTGTTTGGGAAGCATAGTCTCACCATCCAGGCTGGGAGCTCAGTGGCTGCTCTTCCTCCCCCAGCTGCTCCTGGGCCCCCGTGGGGCAGAAGCTGGACGGGCTCATCAGCGGTGACACTTCTCTGGCCACCACGAGGTTTGTCAGCTGTGACAAATAGGGACGAGGGTGATGTGATGGTCCCATCCATCACACCATGCCTGTGTTCCTGCTGTGGGAATCACAGCACTGCTGCCCTGGGCTGGGCACAGGGAGGGAGCCAAAATCCTGCTGGGGCTCTGTCCTGTCCTAACCCTCGCCGAGCTGTTCCCAGGAGTTTTACACTCCAACCAGCCAATCCCCATGCCGTGCCACTGGCTTTCTTGCTCCTGGGCTGCCTCTGGGCCCAGCTTGCACTCGGCTCTGGGTGGAAAGCAGGAGCTGTGTGGGAGCAGAGAGCTGTCCCCACAGCAGCCCTTGGACCCACTGTGCCACTACAGCCCCGATGTCCCCAGGGCAGAGGGTGACTGGCACAGCACTCGTGCTTGGAAAATGACTGGCTCCGTGTCCAGGCCTTGAGTCACTGCTCACGCTGCCGTCGTGGGCTGTTGTTTTCCATCCCAGAGCACAGGCAGTGACCTGCTGTTTATTTATAACTCGCAGAGCGTCGCTTCTTGGGAGACCGAGGAGCCAAGCTCTGGGACAGGGGCTCTGCTCTGCTGGCATGAGCCTTGATTCCGGCTGTTCCCAAGGAATCTGGCTGGTTTGCAGCAGTTTGGGAAAGCAGCAGCTCTGCCCTCTCACCGTGACTCTTCTCCTGGGTAGGTCGGACTCCCTGCCTGGGGTTGTTCCTCACCTGTTTGCTTTTCGGTTTCACCCAGGGAGCCGCCGGGTGGTGACTGCTGGGAAACCTGGTGGGTTTTCTCTGCTGTAGCTGTGCTTGTCTGTGTGTTTGCACATCCATCCCATCTCTTATCTTCCAAGATCACAAGGAACAGCCGTGGCTTTCCAGGATCTGCCTGGAAGTGCTCCAGAGCCCTCTAGTTCATTCTAGACCCAGCACCAGGGCTGCTGTTCCGATTTCCCTGTGTTTCACCCAAGATTTTCTTAAATGAAATCCGTCTCAGAGCTGCTTCCTTGCACTCGTTATTCAGGAGAATGCTGTCCCAACAGAAGTGGTGCCGTGTGGATTCGAGGCACTGGAACAAACTGGTTGGACTGGTCCTGGTGGGAGCGGAGAGTCCCGTGGTGAAGGTGGCGGGTTGTCCTCCTCAGCTCTCGCCTCCTGCAGGCACTGGGAGAGGTGATGCTGGCAAAGGAGAGTGTTTTGGGGGAATAACTCTCACTTTGTAAAACTTAGACCAGGTCTTTGTAAAACTTAGATGAAGTCTTTGCAAAACCTCTGCTGTCACCCCTTTCCCTGCGACCAGCTCAGGACTCCAGGGTGGTCCTGGAGCTGGAACACCTGTGCTGCCTCCCTGGGCATGAGAAATGCCACCCTGTGCCCCCCTTCGAGTCTCGCACCCTGAGATCTCCCTCAGGTCTCTTACCCTTGAGTCTTCTCCCACACCTGGGTCTCCTCTCAGTCTTGGATTTCCCACCCTTGACTCTCCCATCCTTGGGTCTCCCACCTTCAGTGTCTCGGAGGGATGTGTCTCTTGTGCTCAGGGTGTAGCAGGAGGTGGTGGGGAAAGGGGCAGAGGCTGCCCAGCCCTGAGGAGCTGGAACCTCCTGGGTGGAAGGCAGAGATGGGGGTGGCTCCCTGCAGTCCTTGTCAACCACTGCTGCCACTTCAGGGGCCCCTCACTCCTCCAACCCCCCCAGCAGCCCCTGAGCCAGAGGCTAACTTTCCTGTAACCCCTGTGCTCCCCCATTTCTGTGTTGCAACACAAGGAGAGGAAATCTTATGACAAGTCACAGCGAAAACAGTTTCGTTTTCTCTGAAATTCTCTGTGAGCCCTGGAAACGCTGAGGTTCTGTCCTGAGTGTGGCCCCAAGGAGTTCTTGTCCCACTGCTCTCAGCAGGGCCAGCTGGTGGGGTACCTGCACAGGATGCTCTGGGCCTGGGGTGTTCCAGGTCTGGGATGTCCGGATTTGGGCTGCTCCAGACTTGGGCTACTCTGGGTTTAAACTGCTCCAGATCTGGGCTGCTCCAGACTTGGGCTGCTCTGGGTTTAGGCCACTCCAGATTTGGACAACTCTAGGTTTAAACTGCTCCTATTTTGGACACTGCTACCTTCAGGCCTGGCTATGGCCATGTAGGAGCTGCTCAGCTGCTCAGCAAACCATGGTTCTGCCCAGGCTTGGCAGGAGAGGGGCAGGTTGATGCTGTCAGCTCTGCTCAGAGAAAGCTCTGGGAATTTTGTGTTGGCTTGGAAATAAAATCTTAGACATCAATGCCATTCCATGCCTGTTGTCTGCAAGAGGGAGATCCAACCCTGCAGCCAACAGCTGGGCTCTCCTCCATTTGGATGGCGAGTGATTCCAACTTAAGAGAATAGCTTGATAGGACAAGGTGGAATGGTTTCACACTGAGAGAGGAGAGGATTAGATTGGATATTAGGAAGAAATTCTTCCCTGTGAGGATGGTGAGGCCCTGGCACAGGTTTTCCAGAGAAGCTGTGGCTGCCCCATCCCTGGAAGTGTCCAAGGCCAGGTTGGACAGGGCTTGGAGCCTGGGATAGTGGAAGGTGTCCCTGCCCATGTCAGGGGGTGAGACTTGCTGGTCCTTAAGGTCTGTTCCAGCCAAAACCGTTCTAGGATTCTATAAATAAAATTCCTTCTCCAGCCTCTCACGTCCTTAGGAAGCTGTGAGCAGTAGCAGGTGCTGGAGCAGCTCTCAGAGCCCTTTTCATGCCAGGTCCTGCCGTGTCTGGTGAGGGATCCAGCCGTGTCTGGTGAGGGATCCAGCCGTGTCTGGTGAGGGATCCAGTCGTGTGTGGTGAAGGATCCAGCCGTGTCTGGTGAGGGATGCAGCCGTGCCATGGGTGTCCTGCTGACACCATGCATTCTGCTCAGAGGCTCCAGGCAGAGCTGGGTTTCACAGATGGCTCCAAGGGAGGAGCAGAGCAGGAAGCCAAGAGTCAGAAGTTAAAGGTCCCTTGTTGTCTGCAACCCCCCTACAGTGGCAGGTGACCTGGCAGGGCTGCCCAGACTGCTCGGATCAGGTTTTTCAAGGGTTTTCCAAAACAGGAAGGCACTGATTTTTCTCTGTCTCCCACCAAAGCAGCAGAGCAGCCCTGGCACCCACCAGCATGGGGAGATGCTGGGGTTCATCTGCCTCATGGAGAGCCAGAAGCCTTCCAGTACTTAGAGGGGCTTTTAAAAAATGTGGAGAGGGACTTTACATGGGCAGACAGTGACATGACAAGGGAGAATGGGTTTAAACTAGAAGTGGAGATTCAGATTGGATGTTGGCAAGAAATTCCTCCTGTGAGGGTGGGGAGGCCCTGGCACAGGCTGCCCAGAGAAACTGTGGCTGCCCCTGGATCCCTGGAAGTGTCCAAGGCCAGGCTGGACAGGGCTTGGAGCAGCCTGGGATAGTGGGAGGTGTCCCTGCCCGTGGCAGGGGGTGAAACTGGGTGGTGTTAAGGTCCTTTGCCACCCAAACCATCCTGGCATTCCATGATTCTTTCCCATCTCCCCAGACAGCTCTGTGCTGATAGAGTCTGTCCCAGCTGGGTTTGGAGCAGCATCGTTCCTCTGGCACGTGACACAGAGCTGAACTGCTGTCACCTCTCCCCAGGCTCTGCTAGGGGGTGACACCCCTTGTCCAGGCCATGTAATGCCACTCCCATGGTTTTTGGTTGCTTTTTTCAGGCTCAGGCATTCCAGGTGACACGGGGACAAGGGCAGCAGTCCCTGGCCATGCCTGTGGCGCTACTGGCCAGACCTGCCTCGCAGCTCCCCCAGCCTGGGGGCTGCCTGAGGGCCCCTCACAGGGGTTCATTACTCCCTCCTGATTTCTTGGCCATGCTCAATTTTGCCTGAAACTCTCCTGGGCCCTGGGAAGCATCCCCGGGAATTGTCCCTGGGAATCACAGTACCTTTCTATGTCAGTCACTCCCAGCCCAGATCCCACAGTGTCCTGCCCGTGAGCACCTGCAGAATGCCTCAGGGCAGGATCCATCCCAGGATGGATCCTGGAAGGCACCGGGAGCCCTTCTCCTGGCAGGTGAGTGGGGTGGGCCCCCGGGCGCTCAGCCATGCCCTCCTTGTCCCACAGGTGACATGTGAAGGCAGCGCGGGGAGCAGCAGCAGCGGAGATGCATTCCAGCCACCCCGAGGAGCACAAGGAAGCCATCCAGGTGAGCCAGACCCCCCAGTGCTCCCCAGACAGCTCCCAGTGCAACTCCAGGCACTGCTAGGGACAGGTAGGACTTGTGGGTGCTGCCAGCTGGGATTAGAATGGTTTGTATTGGGGTTGGGAAGACATCCTTGATGGTTTGTCTGGGTTGGAGGATTAAAGGAAATAAGGGTTTAAATCACACCTTGGCCTTTGCAAGACCCCACATGGGGCAGGGACAGCTCTGATACCTGGATGAAGGAGTGTTGTCCTCCCCTCAGTTTGGGGTCTCTTCACCCAACCTTGGGAGTCTAAACACATTCAACATGAACAGTTAAACCCAAGTGTTTAATTCACCCCATGGATGAATCCATGTGTGACTGATAAAATCATCTGCACTCTTTAGTCTTCTCAGTCCTCAGTGTTCCTTCCTGGGGGCCGCTGGAAGAGCTGGAAAACAGCACCCCAGATAAGAGACACACTCCCCTGGCTGTTGCCCTTGAGCTACAGCTGCTGGGAATCTTATTTAGATGCTGAAAAAAATATCCCAGGCTGGAAATTTAATATGGGTTTGTGCAGCCAACCCAGGCTGGCATCAAAATCTGCACAGCCCTGCTCAGGGAACATTCAGCATTTGCTGGGAATGCTGCGTGGTGCTGAAACATGGGTGGTTAGGTTGGAATTTGAGGAGGAATTTGTGGTGTTTTCCAAGTGCCTGCTGGGAAACACAACTTTGATTTAAAATAAGATTGGTTGAGATACCCAGACTCGGCTGCTTTAGGAAAAATCCTCTCCACCAGCGTGAAATTGTTAAATTCACCAAACTTGTTGCTTTCGACTGGTGGAAGAGGAAGTAAAGCTGCTGGAAGGTAAAATTCCCACGTCTCAGCTTCAGATCCCATTGAGTCTCTCTGAGGGCAGCAGCTAAACCCCAATGTCCTTCCAAACCCCGCTGTTTTGGGGGGCCCGTCCCCTGAGTGTTTACCCAGCACAGCCAGTGAGGTCGATGACTTTGATTTCTGCTGGCGGCCCCGTGTCACATGTCACATGTCACATGCTGCTTGGGCTGACCTGCACGAGCTCAGGGGATGTGTTCCCTCCTCTGTATTTCTCCTTTCTTACCCACACTTAATCCCGTGTTTTCCCTGAGAGAGCTCCTGGAAAGAACCAATTCCTTTTTCCTCAATCCCCTTAAGCCATTTGCTGTCTGCAGGGGAAGCACTACACACTCTAAAGGCAGCCCTAGTTCTGAAACACCAGCTAAAATTGCATAAATTATTATTTTTGTAACAAAATAAGCCGCATGCCAGGAGTATGAGTCCCCAGCTTGACTGGTTCGGCAGCTGCGAAGAGTGAGGACGAGGCAGGAGTTGTGTGCCGCTTCACTGTGGATAAGCCTTACTGGTTTTTGAGCTCTTTTACATTAAATCCTTGCTAATACTTTCACTTTTATAATCCAAACTTGCACCTCCTGTCTTGCAGCTGATCAAGAAGCAACTGGTGAATGCCATCAAGGCTCTGCAGAAGCAGTACGTGAGCTCGGACGCCGTGGTGACCAGCGATGACGGCAATGCCAACACGCTCTGCAGCGCCCTGGAAGCTGTGTTTGTGCACGGGCTGAAGGCAAAGCACATCAAGGCAGAGAGTGGGGGGAAAGGGAAGAAATCAGGGGGTCGGGGCCCCCTTCCCCAGCCAGTCTTTTGGGGCCTGCTGAAGAGCATCACGCATCGGTGAGTGGCTCTTGCTGCTGGCAGGGATTCACATGCTCGAGTTTATCCCTTCTTTTGGTGCTGTCAGATTCAGGGAATGAGGAGGATGGCTCGATGGACCGCTGTGTCTCTACCCCACCTGTGTGCTCAGTCCCCTCAGCTGCAGGGAGGATGCTCTCACAGAGCTTTGGGGTGCTGCCCAGGCCCCTGGGAGATGGAGGTAGCAGAGAGAAGCCCCTGCAGTGCCAAGAGTGGCTGAGCCCCCACATCCCCCCTCAGCGTGTGCTGGGGGTGAGCTGATGTCCCCAGAAAGCTGAGAATTGAAACTGAAGGCACACCCCTTTCTTACTTATTTCTGGGTGCCAGGCTGGATTTCTGGGCCCAGTGGAACCCCAGTGACCACACTGGTGTCCAGCAGCAGCCGCTTATGGGATGCACAGCACAGGGATCTGGGCTCTCCACTGACCGGGATCTCCTGGGACTGGTTGGCCCTGTTTCCCCATGTCCCAGCCAGCCTTTGAGGAGATCTCTCCTGAGTGATCACTGTTTACTGGGGTTTTCTAAGCCACTCCCTAAGTCAAGTTCACACACAGTAAATAACAGCCCACACACGAATTGTTCTGAAAGCCTCATCCAGCTCCATCACCGACTCCTGAATTATGAAAGAGCGGATGAAAATAACTCTTTCACATGCTATGGGGGATATTTTTGTGCCCTTTGAAGGTTTTTTCCTTCTGTCTTGAGAGACAGATTAAAAAAGAAATCTTACAAAACCTTTGCTCTGGTTTTTGAGGTGTGTGCAGTGAGCTGGGAGCAGGGAGAATCAGGGAGCATGGTGTCGCTGTTGGATTTTAGGGAAAAACAAATGAATTCAGGAGTTTGGGATTACTTGAGGTCAACCCCAGCCAGGTTGTTTTTTTCAGGGCTGCCACAACAGTTTTTACTGTGTTTTGGCTGCTTTTAAATTTGAAGTGAGAATTTAGGCACATGGTTGTCACCAAGGAGGATCCAGCCAGCACAAACCCCATAAATACACAGGGACAGCAGGAATTCTCCCCTCTGCATCCTTGCACAGTGCAAGCAATGGGTGGGAGATGCCTCCAGTCAGAGAGGCAGAGCAGCCAGAGGTACTGCAGAGCTGCCTGGGGTCCTTACCAACATATTTCGTTTGGAGCATTCAGGAGCCATCTCCCTCCATGGAAAACCACACTTTCCATGAAGGAGAGAGTTTTTCCACAGCCAGTTTTATCCCAGCTCCTGAATTCCCTGTAGCAGAGCAGGTGGGCAGTGTCTGATGAAGGCTCTGGCCCTCCTGCATCCCACAATGGACCAAAACAGAGCCGCTCACTCCTGTTCTGTTCTTTTTCCTCCTTTCCCAGAAATATTGTCTCGGAGCTGGAACAACTGATGTTTATCAACACGGACGTGGGGCGCTGCCGGGCCTGGCTGCGGCTGGCGCTGAACGACGGCCTCACGGAGTGTTACCTGAAGCTGCTGCTGCGGGACCGGGCCCGGCTGCACGAGTACTACCAGGCCCCAGCTCTGCTCCTGGATGCCGAGGAGTGCGAGTTTCTTCTCTGCTACTTGCAGGGTTTATCGTCCTTAACCTTCGAGCTCTCCTATAAGTCAGCAGTTCTGAACGAGTGGACCATCACCCCGCTGTCCCTGTCGGGTCTGTGTCCCGTGTCCGAGCTGCTGGAGCCCCTCCCGTCCTCGGCCTCCGAACCCCGCAGGAAAGCATCGCTGGGCTCCATCTCCCAGTCCTCGGGGTCGGATGAGATCGAGATCCAAGCCCCCGTCCTGCCCATCGGCAAAGCCAGCAGCAAGATGAAGCTCACGTCATCCTCGCTGAGCCTGAACACCACGAGCTCGTCCCAGCTCTCATCCAGCCTGGGCTCCGACAGCCTGCCCCCGGCGCCCTGCGCCCGCAGCCCCGAGCGCGGCGAGGAGCCGCTGTCCTGTGACTCCGATCTGGGCACAGCCACTGCCGAGGACCTGGACAGATCCCTGCAGGAGTGAGTATCTCCCCACATCTCCTCTCCAAAGGGATTTTTGACCCTCTCTGGGCTCTCGTTATTTTCTCTCTATAGGCAGGAAGTCTGTCTCCCTGTTTGCTCTTTTTCCCTCCTGGAAGGAGCTTTTGTTCTTTTCACGAGCCACTCGGCACGGCTTTTTGAGGCCCTGCTGCCACTGCAAATGAGCTCATGGCCACTGAAGTGTGTGTGTGTCCTCTTTACCAGGGCAGAAACGTCAGAAAAATGCTGCTCCCTGGTTTCAGGAATGTCACATCTTCCTAGCATACGCTGGGGAATGCTCCAGGGCTTCTTTCCAGGGGGAAAGAAATGAGTTTGGTCCCAGGGAAGGGTTGTAATTTGCAGCTTCGGCAGATCATTCAGAGAGGGAGGTCGTTGGTTTGTCATCCTTGTGATTTGTTCCTGCCAAGCATCCAGCACAAAGATTTCCACGGTTATATAAGCTCTGAGTAATCTGTAAATATTTTGCTTGCCACCTTTAGAGTGTGACTCTGAGGGAGCCAAGCCTCAGGGTGATGCCTCTTCCCAGTCTTCAGGAAGAGTTGGAGCTGCAGACTGTGCTTCCCCATCTATAGCAGCATCATTCCCTACTTCCAGGATTTTGCATCTTCCAATGATCCTGGAAGAACCTGCCTTGATTGGATTAAACTTGTGATGGAGACGCTCTTTTGGGTTTTAATCTTGGGCTGGTTTAATTCTGGGGCTGGCAGCGGAGTGGGACCACGGGAACAGCCAATCCTCTGGCCAGTCTCCACTGTTAATTGCTCATTAATGAAAATTATTGGAATTTGGCACATGGTCCAAGGCTGGATTTGTGTCCAAGAGCTGTACGTGGGGCTGGGACTGTGGGGAGCACCCAGTGCTGTCCCTCCATCCACCAAATTAAACCCCATTAGTGGGTGTAATTGGGAAATGCTCCCTTCACAGGGCGGGGTCCTGCTCCATGCCGTGGGGCTGGTGCTGCTCTGTGGGGCACAAATGCCACATTTTTCTGTTGGCATCACTGGGATTTTCCAGCCAGACCGTGCTGCCAGCCCACGGAGGCCAGCAGTGATGCTGAACCCTTTTTACGTGGTTACAATTTGCGATAACGGGGCGGGTCTATAGGTTTTAGTTATTGAGCTGCCTTCAAACCGATCACTTTTCTGTTTCAAGGGTGTTGTCAGAGTTCAGCAAGGCCAGGCCAAGCCCAGACATCCCCGAGGGACAGCTGCTCCCCGGCGTGCTGGGCTGCTCCCCCCGGCCTCCCACAGGCCCCTCGGTATCGCCCGCCCAGCCGGCACAGACCCACGGAACGCACCAGGAGCCTCCCCCCAGCAGTGACATCTCTGCTCGGAGGGCAGACCCCGCGCCCCCCGGCCGTGGGGATGGAGATGCGGCCGGCACGTCCGGAACTCCGGCCCCTTGGGATGGTCCGGGCAGAGCAGAGAGCGGCGGCAGCGAGGGGAGCCAGGCAGTCCGCAGCCCCACGGCCCAGCACCTGCTCTCTCCCCTGCCGGGGTGTCCGGTAGGTGCTACAGCTCCTTCCCTTCCCATCTCCTTGGGTTTGTACCCAGTGGTAAAGGGAAATAAAACTGGGGACAGCTCTGGTAAGCACTGCTTTTCTAGAATCAGGGAATCCCAGAATGGTTTGGGTTGGAAGGGACCTTAAAGTTCATCCAGTCCCACCCCCTGCCATGGGCAGGGACACCTTCCACTATCCCAGGTTGCTCCAAGCCCTGTCCAGCCTGGCCTTGAACACTTCCATGGATAGATTTCTCCAAACTCCCATCTTCCATGCTGCTCTCACTTGGTTATCAGTGATGGTTCCTACTTCATGGAGCTGTGGCCATGCAGCTACTTCAGGAGAAACCGGATCAAAGTCTGTATTCCCTGGTGAAAGAGGCACCAAAGCTTTTGAAGCCCTGCCTGGCCTGTCAGTCATCCCTCTCCAGGAGCAGCTGCAGCAGGAAGTTTTGGGTTTGTTAGGGATATCTGGAGATGGGTGAGCTCTCACACAAATCTGGCTGTGGGCCGTGTGCAAGCGATAAAACAGCCCTGGAGTCGAGGTTCTCATGGGGACTTTTCTTCATTTATGGTCCACGTAAGAGGAGGGAAAAGGGTTGACTGGACAGGAAACAAACTGGTTTCCCAATGGGAAAGTCCTCCTGCAGCACATCTGTTCCCAGAGTGGGATGGCATTCCCGGGTGTTGGACTTGAGCAGCGGTGGATTTCCCCTGCTGCCAGCGGGAGCTGATCCACATCCACTGGCTTCTGCTTTTAGGAAACTCTTTGAACAGCCCTGTCCTCTGTCTAATTTGTTGTTGACTGTTCCATTCTGGTTCCCATTGTTTCCATGCTGGTTCCCATCCTTTCCGTGCTGGTGAGGGTCGGATATACCTCACACCCCCCAGACCATTTCTCCTTTTGCTCTCTGCTCCTCTCGGTTCCCTCCCGCTTATCCCGTTTCCGCGGCTTCCTCGTGGCCCGGAGCCAGTTTGCCCTAATCTATGTATAACATACTGTGTCAACAGGAAATTCCCCCTGCTCTCCATGACTCATGGAGCAACCTGCGTTCCTGGCCCAGGAGTAATCCAGGAGCCGCCACCCGTGATCCTCCCCGCAGGGTGGTGACAGCTCTTCTGCTGTCACTTAGGAGGTTATTCAAAATAAAAGGCTCTTGGAAGGCTGGGAAGGGGAGTTGAGAGGACGTTCCTGTTGGGATGCAGCCCCAGAAGGGTCTAGGAATGCTGCTCCCTTGTGCCAGGGCACTGAGCTGGGTTGTTTTTTCCTCCTGGTGTTTGCTCAGGGACCGTGTCCTAGAACCTTGCTCCTTTCAGGAGGAATTTCTTCACTGACAGGGTGGTCAGGCATTGGAAGGGGATGCCCAGGGAGGTGATGGAGTCCTCATCCCTGGAGGAGTCCAAGGAATGCCTGGACATGGCACCCAGTGCCCTGGTCTGGCTGCCAAGGTGGGGATCGGGCACAGGTGGCTTTTCTCCCTTAATGATTCCGGGATTCTTGTCGCTAGAAAAGCTCCTGGAGAAGTTACAGCCACATTTTCTTCAGCTCATGGATCTCATCCCCTCCTGGCACAAGCAGGCAGAGGCTTCTTCCCTCCCTGCCTTATTTTTCCCCTGCACAGCCCAGGCCCCTCTTGTGAGCCATAGGTCTCTATTTCACCCTGGACATCTCTGTGCCTCCCCCCATCTCTGTTCTTCCTGGTGCTGCTGCTCCAGCTCGTGCCCTTCTATGGCAGGGCTGGAATTTCACCCCCATTAGTAAAACTCCATGGACCTGTGGTCACTGCAGGGAATGTGCTCTCCTTCCACAGTGATTTTAGGGGGAGAGAACAGATTGATTTTGGACTTTATTATCCCACCAGAATACAATCTCAGTATTTTCCAGCTGTTGACAGAGTTCCATGGATCATTCTCTGACTGGAGGGAGCAGGGGAGCCATCCACGTGGGAATGGTCAGCAGAAAATCAGACAGTCATGGAATGGTTTGGGGAGGAAGGGACCTTAGAACTCGTCTCGTTCCCAACCTCCTGCCATGAGCAGGGACACCTTCCATTAAATCCCACATCAGTGCCTGGGATTTGGGCTGCGCAGGAGCAGCCCCCGAGGAGGGCTTGCTGTGGATGTGTGTGTTTGAGGGTCACAGGGTGTTTGATGAGCTTAATAATTAATAATATTTCATTTTTTAACAGAAGAGCTGGATCTCAGAAGATGATTTCTACAGACCTTCCCCAGGAGAGAGCAGCAGGAGCACGGCCGACACCAATGGCTTCGGGCCAGAGGGGGACAGTGAGGGGCCAGCCCCAGGCCTCATCAGTGCTCTGGACTTGGAGAGGCTCTCATTGCCATCCTCGGACACTGGGAAGCCCAAAATGTCCCCGGAGCGGGAGCAGAAGGGCTTCAGCGTGGTGCACCGCAGACAGATGGGTATGGGCCACCTCCTGCCGCCCTCGTGCTCGGGGGCTGCTCCAGGGGGGGATGGCCTGTCTGGGGAGAGCCGCTGGCTGGCGTGAGCTGATGGCAGCACTGGGAGCTGCAGAAGGCAGCGGAGCAGCTTCCCAAGGCATTGCTGAGCCCAGGGAAGCTCTGGTGGGAAGCATTTTAGTAGGAGAGGATCCGTCCACCCTGTGGGACACCTTTCCTTTATCCCACTTGTTCCCAGCCTCAAAACCCAAATGCAAGGGGACAGAAACCCAAATGCAGGTGGACAATGATGGAGACCAAGGTCCTGTCAGCTCCTGCCCCAGCCCACCATGTACCAGCACAGGCTCTCACCCCTGCCATGCCTCTGGGTGCTTGCTTTGATCCCCTCTTGGCTTTTCTCTCCCCACTGGCCTCCCCTCTCTCACTTAACCTGAGCCATCTTTTGCCCCAGGTCTTTCCAACCCGTTCCGAGGGCTGCTGAAGCTGGGCAGCCTGGAACGGCGAGGAGCCATGGGGATATGGAAGGAGTTTTCCTGCGAGCTGTCCCCGCTGGAGCTGCGGCTCTTCCTGGACCACGAGGACCGGATCTGCGTGGAGACCTACTCCCTGCTGCGCTGCGAGTCCCTGGCGCTGACCCACTCCGACGGCCGCTTCGAGCTGGTTTTCCTGGGGAAAAAGCTCTTCCTCCGAGCCCCTTCCCGGGACGAGGCTGAGGACTGGCTGGACAGGATCCGCGAGGCGCTGCGCAAGTGCCGGCCGCAGCTGGAGGAGGAGGACTGGGAGACTCTGGAGTATTCCGAGGATGGAGGCGAAGCCCAGCCTGTCCAGGGCGATTCCAGTGCTCTCCAGTACAGTGATGTGCCTGGGAACAGCTTGGACTGGACTCCAGCTCCAGAACCAGAGCTGGATGCGATCAAAGAGACTGTTCTGTACATGGATGTGGACAAAACCTGGGTCCCATTTATTTTTTCCCTGTCTCTAGAAACTCTGAAGTGCTTTAAGATCAGGAACAATGACAAAATTTTAAGCAACAGTTACGGCATAGAGACCATCCAGGACATCCTTCCAGACACGAGCCTGGGAGGACCCTCCTTCTTCAAGGTGATCACCTCCAAGGCTGTGCTGAAGCTGCAGGCTGAGAACGCGGAGGAGGCGGCCTCGTGGCGGGAGCTGGTCCGAGAGGTGCTCATGTCCTACCTGGAGAGCGCTGAGGAAGCGCTGACCCTGGGGGGCAGCTTGGATGGGCACTCCCAGGTTGTCCTGAAGAACATTGTGAAGGAAAACGGCTTCTTGTTGCAGTACCTGGTGGCCATCCCCATGGAGAAGGGCCTGGACTCACAGAGCTTCATCTGTGCAGGTACAGAACCATGGAGTGGATTGGGTTGGAAGGACCCTAAAAGCCCATCCAGTCCCACCCCCTGCTATGGACAGGGATGCCTTCCACTACCCCAGAGTGTTCCAAACTCTGTCCAAGCTGGTCTTGGACACCCTCAGGGATGGGGCAGCCTCAGCTTCTCTGGTTTCCCAGGAACCCCAGCAGCACAGGATGCCCTTGGTGGGGCTTCATGTTCCCAGTCAGGGGCACCTCTGGTGTCCTGTGGGCACAGGGTGAGCCCCTGATGCTGAGTCCCCATCCCACCCCAGCCCAGTCCAACTGGGATATTAGTGAGCTCCCATTTAAGATGCTTTTGGTATAGACAGTGGGGAACTGGGGTTGAAGCAACCTTAGGCGGACCAGGAAGCTCAGGACTCTCTTCCTGGGCATTTTGAGGCCCCAGCCTGTGGGGAAAGTGCAATCTGGAGCAGTTTTTCCAGTAAGGCAGCACGGGAGCGGGGATTGCCATGGGTGTGACGGGCTGATTTTGCAAAACAATCATTTACCCTTCCCCTGACGCCTCTCGGCACGCGGGGAGATTCTGGTGGCACCTTCACTGACCTCCACGGGAGCTGTAATTCGCTCTTTACCTCGCTAAGTTAATTAAATTTCAGATTTCTCTCCTGCTTCAATTATATTTCTTGTACCCTCCAGCAGGTTGGGTTTTTTCTTTTAATCTCTCTCTTTTTTTTTTTTTTTTTTTTGGTCTGTTTGGTCTCTGCCTTCCCTTCCAGGCTTTGTCCTGCATCTTCCACTTCCCCACAGCTGGAAGCAACAAGCCAAAAAGACAAATTCCCAGTTTTTCTGTGTAGGTTTTCTTTAGGGATCTGCCTGCCCTGCTTTCAACCCCCTTCCAGCCTGACACCCGATGTGTTCCATTCCATCTCAGAGTAATGGGCAATAAAGGCTGGTTTTTATTATTAATTCAGAAAGCAGCACATGATCTCCATGAATATTGGGGGGGATGAGCTCCAGCTATTCCAGAAGCCAAGATGGGTTCCCCACTGCTATTACAAAGGGGTTTTTGGGTTAATCCATCCTGATCTTATCCCTTGCAGATGAAGTTTTGGTACCCTGTGACAGCAGCAGAAAAGAAAAGGGCTGAGTGAAGGCAAAATAGTGCAAAGCTACTGGTGGAGGTGATGAGGCAGCAGGTGGGATTTAGGTTCTTCCCTAAACCACTGAGATGTTGCCAGAATTCACTTTTCCTAAAAAAAAACCCTAAATAATTCAACCACTTGATGGATAAAAGTGGGTTCAGAGATAGTTCAGCCTCCTTTTTATGGAGAAAAAGTGGAGCAGCAACTGTTGAACCATCATAGTCTTAAATCCATGCGGAAGGGGCTGGAGGCCTGGCACTGAACATCCTACAGATGTTTTAGGTGGTCTCTACCCTTTCCCAAAACCTTCTTATTCAATTCCACGCTGCCAAAAGTTTCTCCCCCATCCTGGCAGTGGTGGGCAGAGGCTGTGGGCAGCACAGTCCCCTCTCACTCCCTGCTCCCACAGGCTGCTCCAGGCAGATCGGCTTCTCCTTCGCCAGGCCCAAGCTCTGCGCCTTCTCCGGGCTCTACTACTGCGACAGCTGCCACCGGGACGAGGAGACCGTCATCCCCTCCCGCCTCATCCACAACTGGGATCTGACCAAACGGGGGGTGAGTCCTGGGCTGGGTCCACGCAGGGAGCAGGGAAACGCTCCAGCATCCGCTTCCTGAAGATCCATCTGGGCATTCCTTGGGCTGGAAGTGCCCACTCCAAACCTCCCTCCGAGCTCTGGGGCTGCTCCTTGGTCCGTGTCCATCTGTCTCCTCTCTCTGTGCCCCAGGTGTGCAAGCAGGCCCTGAAGTTCCTCACGCAGATCCGAAACCAGCCGCTGATCGACCTGAAGCTGGTCAACGAGAGCCTCTACGAGCACGTGGAGAGGATGGGACGGATCCTGCGCAGCCGGGAGCAGCTGAAGCTGCTGGGGGATTATCTCATCATGTGCCGCAGCGGCGCCCTGAAGGAGCTCAGCAAGCGGTGAGGTCCCTCCCGGGGTGACATTCCCCTCTCTTGGCACCCTGGCGGTCTCCTGGTCCCCCTCCTCACTCACCACGGGAGCAGGGAGCGGTGCTGCCAAGGCTCAGGCTGGTTTTTCCCTCCATATCATCTGCTCTAAGGAGTTACCCATCTGTTGGCTGGGTCAGTACAATGAGCTGTGACTCAGGAAACACCTCCCTGGCCGAGGAGCTTCTGGCTGGACAGGAAACACCTGGCAAAATAGATGAGATATTTATTTTCTTTTTTCCCCCCGCTTTGAAATGCTCTCACATGATTTCCAGTGGCAGGATTTGGGATATGAAAATGGGCTCTGCAGTGATTCACTTCAAGAGGCTTCTTCATCCAGACTCCTCCTTGCTCCAAAGCTGTTGGAGGTGTGGTGGAAACCATCTACCCCCTTCCTCTCTGTGCTTCTTTGCAGGCTTGATCACAGGCATTACCTCCTGGAGTGTCCCCACAAATACAGCGTGGCTGATCTGAGGCAGGTGAGAGCTGTGCATGGTCATAGAATCACAGAATGGTTTGGGTTGGAAGGGACCTTAAAGACCATTCCCTGCCATCCAGTTCCACCTCCCACTAGATCAGGTTGCTCCAAGCCCCCTGGCCCAGTTGTAGGGGTTTTCCAGGTGAAAACACCCCAGTGTCTGTGGGGATGCCACGTGCTGCTCCTTCAGCAGCAGGTTCCCAACGGTTGGGTTTTTCAGTGATTCCCAAGCCGGGAGCCCCATCCTGGCAGGTTGTGGGTGCTGCTCTCAGCAATCCGGGGTCCCGTTGCACCCCAGGCGTGTGGGGTGGGGGTTGTTTTGGAGGACAGCCCTGCCTTAGATGGAGCCCAAAGAATGGGTGTGACACAGCAAACCCCGCCGGGGCCGGGCTCCAGGAGCGCTGACCCCCGTGTCCCCCAGATCGCCGACGGCGTCTTCGAGACCTTCCTGCAGTCGCTGCTCCAGTTCGCGTCCCACCACGTCTACAGCTGCGACCTGTGCACCCAGCGGGGCTTCATCTGCCAGATCTGCAACAGCAGCAACATCATCTTCCCCTTCGAGTTCGACACTACCACCAGGTGAGTGAGCCACCTCTGTCCCGTCCCACTGCAGCCAGGACACCCAAGGGCACAGCCTGGCTTCTCCCAGGAGCCCCAACCGACCCCTGAGTTCTGCTCGGAGTCTGCACTTCCAAGGTATATGAGGGATTGGGAATGGCTCTGAGGTGGTTGTGCATCCTCATGATGCCCACGACCTTGTGGTTCCCATGTCCTCAACCATGGGAACCATATTGTGGTGCCTATGTCCTTGTGGGAGCCACATCCTCATGGTGCCCATGTCCTCGTGGGAGCTGCATCCTCGTGGTGCCCATGTCCTCACGGGAGCCATGTCTTCATGTCCCACATTCTTGTGGGAGCCACATCCTCATTGTGCCCATGCCCTCGTGGGAGCCACGTCCTTGTGGTTCTCTCATCCTTGTGGGACTCATCCTCACAGTGCCCACATCCTCATGCCCATGTCCTCATGGAACCCATCAGCCCCAGGATGCTCCAAGCCAAATCCGGGCTGTTTGGGGCAGGAGAAGACCATCCTCACAGAGCCAAGATGTCACCAAAAGAGGTGGCTTTGCAGACTGAAGATGCAGAGCCACCAGCACCTTGCTGTCGGCCTGCAGAGGCCTTGCTGGGTGCCAGGGCAGCCAAGGGGCTGGAGGAAGGAGGAGGAAGAGGAGGAGGAGGAGGAAAGTTCTGCATGTCCCTGTCTTGCTCACCTGGCCAGTGCCTCTCCCACTCAGGGCTGGTGTGAGCCCTTGCAGGAGCTGCAGAAGGGAAGGGGAAGCAGCAGTGGGGCTGTCCTACATCCCTCTGCAGCCATGGAGGGAAGGACAGACACATGGACACAGATTTCATAGAATGCTAAAATGGTTTGTGTTGGAGGGACCTTAAAGCCCATCCAGTGCCATCCCCTGCCGTGGGCAGAGACACCTCCCACTGTCTCCACGTCCTGTCCAACCTGGCCTTGGACACTTCAGGGATGGGGCAGCCACAGCTTCTCTGGTAGCAGAGATGGATAGTGGGCAGCACTGTGGGATGTGCTGGGAGAGGCTGAGGATGTTCCCAGCAGGAGAGGGGTGACGCTGGCTCTCAGTGGGGTTTTCCCCTGCCCACAGAGATTCCATCCCTCACAGGCAGGGACCTGTCCTGCCGTGGGCCGGCTGTGGGTCGGGATGCAGCAGCTGGACAGAAGTTGGAATCAGGATGGGGGTGGTGCTAGAGGGGAGCTCTTATCCCCACCACCATCAGGATTTGCTGAAGACGTCAAACCCTTCCAGCCCAGGAGCCTGCTCCATTGTAGGTGGAGAGATCCACGTCTCCATGGTTATGTCATAGATTCATGGAATCATTCAGGCTGGAAAAGCCCTGTAAGATCATCGAGTCCAGTTCCCCCAGCACTGCCCCATGTCCCCAAGTGCCACATCCAGACGGCTTTTAAATCCCTGCAGGGATGGTGACTCCACCACTGCCCTGGGCAGCCTTTGCCAGAGTTGGACAACTCTTTCAGTGAAGAAATTTTCCATAGTATCCAACCTAAACCTCCCCTGGGGCAACTTGAGGCCATTTCCTCTTGTGCTGTCTTATCCTATTTGGCATTGAGCGCAATCCTGGCAGAGAGATTTCACAGGCTCATGGGCTGCATGGCCTCACTTTGCTTGGCAATCCCTAAAAGTGAGCAGCCAGAACCTGCAGAAAATACCGAGGATACCGGGATCCGTGGGTGCTCCATGTGTTACAGGGCTGCGAGTATTTCCGTGGAGGAGGAGCAGCGCTGCTCGCTCCTCTCCCTGCCACAGGAACAGCACTGAGCTCATTATCGAGGACAACAACATCCCCAGGGGACCGATTTTCCCTGGAAAAGGAGCAGCCGGGCTCTGGAAAGTGCTGGCACGCAGGGCTGAGCTGGCTGGCGGCCGGCCGGAGGTCTTGTGTCCCGTGGACCCGAACTCTGAAGTTTGTTGACGTCTTTCTTTTTCACCCTGACGGAGGAGGTTGTGCAGCAGGAAAGCGGCTCAGCCGACATCCTCGCCGAGCTAAACGCGGCTTCCTGCCCCTCTGCCCGCCCCGGGGCCGCCGGGTCACACCGGCACTCGCTGCAGGATGTGTCTGCAACGCCGAACAATGAGCCCGTGAGCGCAGGACCCTGTCCTGCTCCGGCAGCTCGGGGGGAGGTGGAGGCAGGAGATGCCACTTCTCACTCGGAACCACACCGGGTAAAATCCAGCTTCCCAAATCCCCCCACACTTGGGGAGCAGCCGCCACCACTGCTGATCTGGAGAGGCCACGTGGAAGTGTGTTCCACCAGGGAAATGCGTGCTTTCCATCCCAATCCTGCCTGTCCATGCCTGAGCCTGTCCTGAGTCCCTCAGGGTTTGTGTCTTCTCTCTGGAGCAGGATTTGACCCCAGCTGTGATGCCGTGGTCCCTTTCCTGGCACTGACGGGTGTTTCTTTGCCCCTGTCCCACTCATCTTTTGGAGAATTAAGGTGTTCAGTGCTGTTCACACATGGATTGTGCACCAGGTATTTGCACAGTGAAGGTAAATCTGGCTGCCCCGCTGGCATGTGGCTGAGCCACATTTTGCTGCCACTGAAGAGTTGAGGATCACAACCCAAAAATTGACCTCAGCCCTCATAGCAGGGACATTTCTGCTGGTGACTGAGCTGGGGTCCTTGACAGGGTGTCACATTCCTGCTGCTGCTGAGCCAGATCAGGGAGCTCTGCCACCTCCACAGAGCCACCTGCTCAGGGGCAGCTCCCTCCTGGCTGCCTGTCCCTTTCTTGCAGCTCCACTGTCCCCACAGTGTCTCTGCCACATGCAGGTCCTGCTGTCAGGGTGGGGGTCTCCCACCCCAGCCATGGCAAGCAGAGGGTCCCCAACAGCAATGCTGTCACAGAGACTGGCGTTGAAGGATCAGCGTCAGAGTTTGGTGTCACGAGATTGGTGTCAAGGGATCAGTGTCACAAGGGTCAATGTCCAGGGTTTGGTGTCACAGGGTTCATCGTTGCAGGGGTTATTGTCACACCCTCGAAGCTGCACTCGGTGCTGGGAGAGCAGGGCACAAACCTCAGCTCCAACCTCACATCCGTCTCTCCCTCACACATTGGCAGCTGCCGGCAGCGCCCACTGCGCTCCTTCCGGGCGAGCCGCTGCGCTCGGAGCTGCTGGGGTGGATGAGGAGCTGCTGGGGTGGATGTTCCGCTCGAGCAGCTGCTGCTCCTGCGCTCAATGCTCCTCCCGAGCTGGGGCTGGGGCTCTGCTGAGCGAGTTCTCAAAGCACACCAGGACAAGGAAGTGTCCCCTGGTTCAGTGGGGGAAGTTTGGTCTTTGCTCTGACGTTACCGACACAGTGGGTTTGTTTTTTCCCTTCTTTTCCCAGGTGCAGCGAATGCAAAACCGTCTTCCACCGGGACTGCCACGCCCGGGCCCCGTCGTGCCCGCGCTGCGAGCGGCGGCAGCGGTACCAGCGGCGGCTGGAGGCCGGCGCAGAGCCCAGCCTGTAGCCTGGCACTGACCTCGACACTGCCCTCGGGATGGGGATGGCCGGAGGGACAGAGCACAGCCCCCTTGCCGAGAGCCCGTCCTGCGCCTGGCCCTGCCCTGGGGACGGGGACAATGTTGGGGGGTGCTCTTTCCCCACGGAGGGACCTTCTGCCCACTCAGGGCTGAACAAGGAGGGTGGAAAAATCCATCCCCCTTCACACTAACCGGGTGCTGTTCCCTGTCACCCTCTTGGTGCCAGTGTCCCCTCCCAGTGGAACCCAGCGGCTCTCCAGGCTGTCATCCCAGAATTCCAGTCAAGGGTATGGAGAACTGACATTGATCAAAGCTCTAGTTTTTTAGGATGTTCGATACTGAAAACTGGTATTTTTTTACATGGGGGTTTTGCACAACTGGGCTGCTCTGGGTGATGGAGCCGTGCATGGAGGGGACAAAGTGACACTTGTGCCTTTAGGGACCTGCGCGCCCCAGGGGGACCGTGGGTGCCCTGAGCATCTCCCGCTCAGAGAGCCCAGCCAGTGCCATGGCCTCTGGGAAAAGCCGGGGAGAGCCGGGCCACTCCTCCCTGCCTGCTGCTGCTCATCCTCGGGAGAAATTTTATTTTCCTTTAACCCCTCCCCACGCAAAAATAATTAAAGTCTATTTAACAACAAGTGAAGTGATTTCTGGGTTTGCTTCTCCGCAGTGGGACCAAATCACAGGTTGAACCTGACACGGTGTCTGTGGGAAGAGGGTTGAGAATGGGGATGCTGCCTGTCCCTTGTCCTCTGTCCTCCATCCTCCAAGGTTTTGCTTGGGCAAGTGGTTGGGGGACCCTTCCCTATTTTCCCTGCCCCATTTTCCTTCCTGCCTGCTCCTCAGTGGTGTCCGCCTCTGCCATTGTTGTTTTCTCTGCCACCCATGTGCTGGGAGGACTTGGGGTGTGCCCACCAACACAGCAGAACTCCCTGGGGTGTGTGGGGACAAAAACCAGGGCAGGGCAGCTCCCATGGGGCCCCCCTAATGGGGTCCCCATCCCACTGCCCAAGGAGGCCGTGCCAGATCCGGCAGCAGCGCAGATCCCGGCTGAGCCGCGGGGCCGGGCCCTTCCTGCGGCAGGAACCTCCCGAGGAGCCGTTTCCTCGTCGGGCGGCAGCGGGTCCCCTCCGCCACCGTCCCTTCCCGCCCGCCGAGGGGAGGAAACGCGCCCCAGCACCCTGCGCTGAGCCGGGGGCCGGGCACCCAGCCCCGCCGCGGAGCCCGGCCCCATCTCTCGTCGAGGCGGCGGCGGAAACCGGGCGAGTCGGGACGAGCCCGGCGCGGGCACGAGCGGCACCCGGCCGCGCACCCGCCCCAGCGCCGGCCGCAGGTGAGAGCGGGGCCCGGGGCTCTGGGGGCTCGGCGCTCTGGGGGCTCGGGGGCTTCGGCGGCTCAGCGACTTGGGGCTCGCTGGCTTTGGGGTCTCGGGCATGGTGGCACGGATGGTGGCGGTGACCCCAGGACTGTTCTAGCAGGTTCGGGCGGTTTGTGGAGCGGCCGCGTAGGGCTGGAGCTCCGCGGGGACCCCGAGGGAGCTGAGCTGGGGAGTCCTCACCCCGTGAGGGGTTGGGCGCTGCCATCACCCCTTCTCTGTCCCGTGTCCCGCAGGCGGAGGCGCCGGGAGGCCATGGAGGCGGCGGAGCCGGCGGAGGAGGCGCTGGTGCTGGTGGAGTACGGCTTCGAGTACCGCGCCAAGGACGGCACCTTGGTCTCCATCAAACCCAACGAGCGCTATGTGCTGCTCAAACGCACCAACCCGCACTGGTGGCACGTCCGCAGGAGCGGGGACGCTCGGCCCTTCTACATCCCGGCCCAGTACGTCAAGGAGCTGCCGCCCATCGCCGCCCCAGCCCCGCTTGACCCCCCGCCATCGGGACATGCTGCGACAGAGCCGGCCACGCTGGTCCCTCAGCCCTCGCCAGCCTACGAGTATCGGTTCATCGGCGCCGCCGAGCAGGGGGAGCCGGCAGGAGGATGCCCGGTGCCCCGCAAGGACTCGGTGCCCAGGAAGGACTCGGTGCTCCAGAGGGATTCGCCTCCATCGCTCAGCTCTTTTCGGGTCCTCCCAGGGCTGACCCCACACCCCGCTGAGCCCGTGAGACCTTCGCACTCCCTGAATGACCTGGCGCGGGTGACACCAGCACCACGCACTGCCACTGCCATGGGGGCACGCGGGGACCTCCCAGGACACGCTCGCCCGCTTGGGAAGAGCCGCTCCGAGACCCTCTGCTCCTCCGGCAAGGACAAGGACGTGGCCAGGAGGTGGCCAGGGGCCGGCCCCGCGGCTCAGGTACGGTGACATCCCCGCTGCTGTCCCCAAAAGCTGCGCTGGGGGGGGTTAGCGGGTAGGGGTTTTGAGCCTGGGCCCCTCGGCTGATCCCGTGGCCGTGTTTCCCCCGCTATGACCCTGTGACCCCCAACACAGAGTGGGGTGACACCCCGGCACCGCAGCCACCGCTGGGACCCCCCACGTCCCCCTACCGAGCTGACCCCATGGGACAAACCTGCAGGTGACCCCACCATGGAGATTTGCCAGATTGCCCACATCTCGGGGGTGTGAGTGACCCCCCACACTGGGACCCCCCCATACATCCTCCACCCTAAGCCCCCTGCCCCGTGCCTCAGTTCCCCCACCCTCATGGGCACCCCTGGGCTCTCTCAGCCCCCCACTCTGCAGAACTCCGTGGTCCCTGGGGCTGGGGTGGCTCAGTGCCACCCAGGGCAGCTTTGGGGTGTCCCCTTCAGGTCCCAGAGCATTCCGGGATGGGAGGAGGCAGAAAGGGGTTAACAGGGAAGCGCGGCAGCTCCTCCCTGCCGGGGCGGGTGCCTCACCTGGGCGCAGCACCCAGGGACCGAGGTGGGTGCTGGGTGCACCCCGGCACAGGCCAGCGCCCCGACACCCCAAACCCACGCTCACTCCACACCAGTAAGTAGCAAAGGGCCCTGCCCAGCGCCCCCTGGGCTGCGTCTCCCCGGGGGGGCACCCAAGGGTGGGGCTCCCCCCAGCTGCTCACCTGCCACGAACACAGGCTGGGATGTACGGGGTGAGACAGTGACAGCAGAGGGGTGGGTCCCACGACCTTGTCCCCTCCTCACTTGTCCCCGAGCACCTCAGTTTAGAGTAACCCCAGACACCTGGAGCACCCCAAGCATGGATGTCCCCCACTTCGAGGGGGGCTGGAGAGATTGTACCACCTGGGGGAGTTGCTGGAGGAAACAGGGTGTCGGTGGTGGGGGGCTGTGTTTTACACCCCGTTTTCACCCCATTTTACACCTCATTTTCACCTCATTTTCACTTCATTTTACACCTTGTGCCCCCAGCTGTGCCCTTTGCACACCCAAAGCCACTGACCCCCCTCTGGGGGTGACCCAGCATAGTCCCCAACCCCAGTGCCATCACGGGAGCATTCCCCTTCCCTGCCCAAATGCAACCGGTGCCAAAACCATCCGGCACTGGGCATGGCAGGACCATGGTGGCCTCGGTCCTGCCACCATACGCACCCCCCACCCATGGGATGGGATGGGATGGGACGATCCCGGTGTTGCGAGGATGCAGCAGCCCCAGATCAGCTTCCGGTGGAGCAGTGTGACACCAGGTGGGCCACCCTAAATTTGGGGGGATCATCCCAGCGCAGTTCTTGCTCGGTTGGCCTTGGCTTTGCCGGAGCGGGTGTCGAGTGGCAGGTTGTGGGTGACGGGTGACAACAACCCCAAGAGAAGCCAGTTCCGCCCTGGGCGTCTCTTCCGCTCCCCGAACCCGGCAGGAAGCGCGGTGGGTGCAGGGCCCGGCTCAGGGCACCAGCGGCGTTACCGGAGCCTCGCGGTGTCCCCACGGCTGTCCCCACCCCGCTGCCCCCAGTGCTGCCCCAGTGTCACCGCGATGGGTGACCGGGCGCCGGGGGGTCCGCAGCGGGCCCGGAGCAGGGTGTTGCAGCTGCTGCACTTGAGGAAGGTAGGCAGCACCCAAGGGTGCACCCAGCCGGGGGACAGGGGGGTGTTTTGGGGTCACCCCTCCCCAGGCTGCCCCTTGGGTTTCTCTGGGGGTTTGTGGGCACCAGCAGGTGCCACAATGCCCATCCCGAAGCAGTGAGGGGCACCTGCCCCCCACCATGGGGTGAGAAACCCCCAGGGATGCACCCGTGAGAGAGAGAGAGAGGTACTAGGGGGGCTCTGTGCCAGGAATCCCCCATTGCCACCCCCATGTCCCTCGTCCCCAGGAGGAGGCTGGACCCCATGGTGATTTTTGGCCCTGCTCACCATGATGGGAGGGCCGTGGGGTAATGGGGGAAGGATGAGGGGTGTCATCGAGCTTCTGTCCCCCTCTGATCCAGGGTGTCCCCAAGGACACTTCACCCACTGTCACCTCCCTCAGGGTGATGGGCAGGGCTGGGGTTGGGACCTTTGTCCCCGCAGCTGTTAGTGAGAGACTCAGGCTGTAAAACTGTGGAGATCAAGGAGTGACAGGAGAGGGTTCCCCGCTGGCAGCACCCTCCTAGTCCCAGGGGACACATTCCCCCACCCCAAGCAGCCCCACAGGTGGGGGTCAGCCAGGCTGGTGCTGGGGATGTTATTTTGAGATGTGATGATGGGACTGTCTGGTTCAGCATCCGGCTCTGGGCGGGAGGCTGGGCCTGTGGGTGCTGGAAGTGTCCCAGGGCGCAGATGATGAGGGTGCTGGGGTGCAAGCGTGGGTGAGATGGGAGTGAGTTTTGGGGTGCTGGTGCTGGGAAGGTGGGAGCGGAGGCTGGGGGTGCAGGGAATGAGCAGGTTGGAGGTGTTGGGACTGCAGATGTCAGAGCAGAGGTTGTGGGTGTTCATGGTTTGGGTGCTGATGATGCAGGCGCTGCGCACAGCAGGCGATGCAGGTACCAGTGATGGGGGTGCCAGCGATGCAGGTGCTGTATGCAGGGGGTGACGCAGGTACCAGTGATGGGGGTGCTGTATGCAGGGGGTGATGCAGGTACCAGTGAGGCAGGGGCTGTGTGCAGGGGGTGATGCAAGTACCAGTGATGCAGGCGTGAATGATGCAGGTGATGCCGGTACCAGTGATGCAGGTGCTGAGTGCAGGGGGTGCTGCAGGTACCAGTGATGCAGGTGCTGTGTGCAGGGGGTGATGCAGGTACCAGTGATGCAGGCGTGAATGATGCAGGTGATGCAGGTACCAGTGATGCAGGCGTGAATGATGCAGGTGATGCAGGTACCAGTGATGCAGGTGCTGCACGAGTGGGTCCCAGTGACACGGGTGTTGATGATGTGGGTGACACGGGTACCCGTGCTGGAGGTGCTGATGGTGTGGGTGCTGATGATGCAGGCACTGATGATGCAGCGACACGGGTACTGGTGGTGCGGGTGCTGCTGCAGGTGCGGCATGCAGTGGGTGATGCAGGTGCCAGTGACGTGGTGCTGGTTGTGAGGGTGCTGCCAGCAGCAGGTGACACGGGCAGCAGTGACACAGGTGCTGGCACTGGGGACCTCGATGTCTCTCCATGTGCTCATCCCCGTGCCAGTGGGTGCTTCCTGCCCCACTCTGGGTGCTGTGGGTCCCCCTCTCCACCTCCTGGCCACCTACATCCCCTCACTGGCACCTCCTGCCCCACGCTCTGGGGGGCCCGGGCAGGGGGCTGACCCAGCGGCCAGGGCAGGATCCGGCTCCTCGGCGCCTCACGCATCGGCCACCGGACACCACAGCGGGGACATCCCGGGAATGCCATCCCAGCCGCAGTAGTGACGCGTCTGCGTTCCCCCAGGCACGCAAGGAGTCAGAGGAGACACCTGATCCCATCTACCTCAACATCCAGGAGCTGCGGGAAGAGGCCACCGCCGCCAGCTTGGCCCCAGAGGAGCCCGGCGGCTCCATGTCGGACTGGGAAACCCACACGGACACGGACAGTGGACATTTGTTTTATTATAACCCTGTGACGGGCGAGACCACGTGGGATTGTCCCTTTGGGCAGGCGGCCGATGGAGTGAGTCCCGCCGCCTCTCCCGCCTCCTCACTCGCACACAGCCCGGAGCTTCCCGAGTGGGAACAGCACGTGGATGAAGGAAGCGGACAGACTTTTTTCTATAATTCGGTAACAGGTGAGACGTCGTGGGACCCCCCCACTGCGGGAGACACAGGCAGCCCCCGGGAGATGCACCCTGGGGGGACGCGGTACGGTCCCATGGAGCAGAGGGTGAGCACCCAGCGAGGCGCGGGGATGGGCTTGGGATGGGGGCGGAGACAGGGATGGGAACGGAGATGGAAAAGGGATGGGAATGGAGATGGAAAAGGGATGGGATGAAAATGGAGACAGAGATGGAGATTGGGGTTGAGAAAGGGTGGGAGATGCAATGGAGGTGGAGATTGAGATGGAGATGGGAACAGATGGAGACAGATGGGAATGGAGATGAAGACAGATGAAGATGGACATGGAAACAGATACAGGGATGTAGGAAGGGATGAGAATGCAGATGGAAACAGGAATGGGATGAAAAAGGAGGCAGAGATGAAGATTGAGAAAGGATGGGAGATGCAGTGGAGATGAAGATGGGGAATGGAGATGAATACACAGAAGAAGAGGGAGATGGGAACTGATACAGGGATGTAGAAAGAGAGGGGAGTGGAGATGGAAACGGATGGGATGGAGATGGAGATAGGGATGAAGCTGGAGATGGGAGACAGGGATGGGAATGAAGATGAAGGTGCAGATGAAGAAGGAGATAGGAATGGATACTGAGATTGAGACGGAGATGGAGATGGGGATTGAGATAGAGATGGGAGTGGAGACAGAGATGAGAATGGAGATGGAGGTGATGGAGATGGAGGCAAGCCACATGGGGATGCAGATCTCTTGGTAGGGCACAAGATCTTGACCTGTCTCTTCTCGCCAGCCACCCACTCCAGAAACGGATTATCCCGACCTTTCTCCAGATGAGCTGGAGTGTTATCCCGAGGAGGACTATTCGCCTGTGGGCTCCTACGATCAGGGGGCCTCTCTCTGCCTGTCCCCGAGGCGCCCCGAGGAGCTGGGCTCACCCCCAGGCTGGTACGGGCACAGCCACCCCGAGGGAATCGTGTTCTACCCTGAGCACTTCACCCCTGACACGGTACGGGATAGGGATGGGAGGGGATGGGAATAGGGACAGGGACAGGGTTGAGGATGGGGACGAGGAATGGAAGAGGGATGAGCACAGGGTTAGGAGCTGGGCTGGGGACAGGGATGGGTTATGGACAAGGACAGGGACAGCAATGGGGATGGGGACAGGATCAGGGACAAAGATGCAGACGGGTGACTGCCAGGAATAAACATCCTCACAAGCCCACAGAGCAGGGGGTGCAGGGGCTCTGGGGTGCACAGCACAGCCCCCTCCTGGCAGGGGCACCTCGGGCATCACCTGACCCCTCCCTGCCCAGGTGCCATCGGGTGGCCGCCACGAGCGGGCCAGCAGCGGCTCCAGCCAGGACAGCGGGCTCTTTGCCTGGCACGGCCCCGTGTCACCGGCACCGGGCAGCAAGGAGGAGAAGGTGAGCACCCAGGGAGGGGCACCCAGCCTGCCCCCACCCTGGCACCAGGGAGAGCAGGGCGCACATTTGACACCCCCACCTTCACTTTCCAGTTTAAAAGCCTCGAAAAAGCCGGGGTGCTCAACCGGACCAAGACAGTGGACAGAGGGAAGCGGCTCCGGTAAGAACATCCCTGCCACTGGAGACGGGAGTCCTGCAGGGTGGAGGGGCTGTGCTAGCCCGCTGTGTGACCCCTGCTCTCCCCCCCAGGAAGAACTGGAGCTCCTCCTGGACAGTGCTGGAAGGGGGAATCCTCACCTTCTTCAAGGACTCCAAGCACTCAGCTGCCAGTGCCTTGGTAAGAGCCCCAGTGGCCTCGGAGCAGGGCAGCTCCCATGGGATGGGACCAGTGTCCGTGGGACAGGGCCAGCACCCGTGGGACCGAGCAAGGACTCACAGGATGCGGCCAACGCGTGTAGGATAGGGGCAGGCACCCGTGGGGAGCACGGCGCTGGCCTCACCTCTGGGGTGGGGGTTCAGGGCTCTGTCTAGGGAGGGCAGAGGCCCTTGGGGGACAGGGATCATGGCCAGCACCCACGGAATGGGGCCAGCATCCACAGGATAGGACCAGCACCCGTAGGACAGGGCAAGGATCCACAGGATGTGGCCGAAGCCTGCAGGATGGGACCAGCAGCCACAGGATGAGGCCAACATCCAGGGGACAGGGCCAGCACCCACAAAACAGGACCCCTGGCACTTGAAGGATGGGACCAGGACCCACAGGCCAGGGCAGGTGCCCTGCAAAGGGACCCCAGCAGTGCGACATGTCCGCTCACCCCCCTCCCAGCACACACACACTCCCCACAGGGGTGCCAGTGTCGGAGCAGCCGGAGCTGGTGGGAGCCAGCCAGAGGAAGCAGTGCTGGCCTCAGTCCCCCCCCGGGCCCCAGTTCCTCCCTCCAGTGCCCAGCAGCCGCCGCCGGATGCAGAAGTTGCCGTGGGTCTTGCAACACCCTGCAGTGATACCAACAGGGTGGGAGGAAGACAGGGGACCCACAGCTGGGGGAGACACGGTGCTGGCCTCACCTCGGGGGTTCAGGGCTCTGTCTGGGCATGCAGAGGCTCTTGAGGGAGAGGAACCGTGGCTGAAGCACCCCAAAACCCAGGACATGAGGAAAAGCAGTGGGCCTGATGCTCTACCCCTGCAAAATCCTCCTCCTTGGGGGCAGCCACCCTCTCCCCACAGTGTCACTGAGAGGGACCCCAAAGCCGGAGCCCCCCAGGGTCCCTGGGGAGGGCTGGGAATGTCCCTTGGGGTGATGGCAGTCCTAGGGCCTGGCTGTCCCCAAGTTGGTGGTCATGACCCTCACCCCACCACGGCAGTCCCATGTCCTAGTCCTGCAGAGACCCAGGAGGGGACAGAGGAGTCCCACAGAGGACATCTGGCAACCTTGCCTTTCTGGAGGAGGGCAGCCCATACCCCCCAGCAGGATCGCGGGGTCCCTGTCCCGTCTGGGCAGGTGCCACCCTCATCCCCTTGTCCCTTGTCCCCACAGAGGCACCCCAGCACCCTGACCACCCCCGAGCACACAGTGGAGCTGCGTGGGGCCACCCTCACCTGGGCCGGCAGGGACAAGTCCAGCAAGAAGAATGTCCTGGAGGTGAGCAGGTGACAGCAGGAGGGACACTGGTCACACCTCAGGGTCCACACGTGGCCCACAGGGCAATGCCACAGCTGCCCAGTTCATCCCAGCAGTGGCGCAGGGGATGGGAGTGGAGACACTGGGGACGTGCCAGGGTAGGAGTACGGGGACACACTGCACTGCCGGTCACTGTCCCGTTCTGATGGGCACGGAGAGGTCACCAAGGAACATCCTGGCTCCCAGAGGGGCTTTGCAGAGGGAGGAGGTTTGCAGCCGCTCCAGCTCCCCGGCAAACGGCACCGTTTGGTGTCATCGGAGTTGGCGCCGGGCTCAGCCACATCCTGGTTCCCAAATCTGGGTGGTTGCGGCAGCCCCGTGCCCTTTCCCTGACCTTTGGCTGTTGCTCCGGCAGCTGAGGACGCGGGAGGGCTCGGAATTCCTCATGCAGCATGACTCGGAACAGATCATCGCCGCCTGGCACAGGGCCATCGCCGACAGCATCGGCCGGAGGGTGAGCAGGGTCCCCCCGCCGCGCCCCGCAGCCACCCTGGGGACGGGCCCCGGCGTCTCACGGTGCCCCTTCTTTAGGGCTCCGACATCTCCGGAGAGGAGGATGCCGAAATTCGGGCTGAATTTGGCTCCCGGGAGAAGCTGGGGGGCGGCGAGGAGAGGAGAGCAGGTGAGCACAGGCACTGGGGATGGGCACGGGGGCCCCGGCAGAACCACCCACCCTGCAGGGTTCCCGGGTGTGGGACCAGCCGGGAACGCCGCGGTCGGTCCCTCGAGATGGTGCTGACGTGTGCCATGTCCCCGCCAGCGGCCGGGCAGGTGACGGGCAGTGCCGACAGTGACACCAGCAGAGTCCGGAACAAACTCCGCAAGTTCCTGCAGCGGCGGCCGACGCTGCAATCCCTGCGGGAGAGGGGCTACATCAAAGGTGGGCGTGCGGGGGTCTGGGATGGGGTGCCGGGATGGGAATGGATCAAGGGTGGGTGTCAGGATGGGGATACATCAAGGGGATTGCTGGGATGGGGCTGGTCCAAGGATATGTGCTGGTGGGTGGGAGGGTAAATCCAGAGTGGGTGCTAGGATGGGGTGTCGGGATAGGGCCTATCAAGGGCGGGTGTTGGAATGGGGCTGAGTCCTTCGGGACTGTGTCCAGGCTGGAGGGCAGGTGGGGACAGCCAAGGATGGAGCTGGGACACCAGGCTGAGTGACCAAGCCCAACCCTGACCCAACATCTTGGTGATGGGCTTGGGCATGTCTCATCACCTCCAGCCACCCCTGTGGGACACTCCTATGGGAACAGGACCCTCTGTCCCCAACCCTGTCCCTCACTAGCCACCCTCCTGGTGTCCCCTGGCCGTGCTCATGTCCCCACTGTGCTCCTAGACCAGGTTTTTGGCTGCTCGCTGCTGGCGCTGTGCGAGCGGGAGCGGGGGACGGTGCCACACTTCGTCCTGCAGTGCATCTGGACCGTGGAGAGGAGAGGTACCAGCCTGGGGACAGGGACAGCCTGGGGCACCAGGATGGGGAGATGGGGACAGCTCTGGGGACAGCTACACAGGATGCTCTGGGTGTTCCTTGGAAGCCTGGTGCTGGCTGCTGTGGGCACTGGCACAGCTGCACCAGTCGCTGCCACCGTGTGCCACCTGGCTGTGGGCATCCTCCAAGGGACAGCAGGGACACATGGGGACCCGGAGTTCCCTCAAGAGTTCCTAATGTCCCATCCCAGGATGGATTGTTTAACTGGGAGCTTTCCCCCATCTCCATCTGCCCAGGTCTGGACATTGACGGGCTGTACCGGGTCAGTGGCAACCTGGCCACCATCCAGAAACTGCGCTACAAGGTGGAGCACGGTACGGTCACCCGCGGTGACAGTGGGGGACAATGGGGTATAACCCCCCTCCAGGAGCAGAGGAACAGGGCTGTGGTTGGGGAGGGGGCAGCCAGGGACCCCCACCCATCCCTGGGGCTCTGGACACACCTGAGGTGCTGCCTCACCCGCAGACGAGCAGCTGGACCTGGATGACGGGCGCTGGGAGGACATCCATGTTGTCACCGGGGCACTGAAGCTCTTCCTGCGGGAGCTGCCGGAGCCTCTTGTCCCCTTCAGCCACTTCGACAAGTTCATCGCTGCCATCAGTGAGGGACAGGGACAGGGACAGGGACAGGGACCGGGGGTGGGATGGGGGGGGATGAGAGGAGACGAGATGAGATGAGATGAGATGAGATGAAGAAGGGATGGGATGAGGATAGGTATGGGATGGGGACAAGGATGGGGTTGGAATGGGATGGGATGGAGACCAGGATGGGAACTGGGACGGAATGGAGATGGGATGGGGAAAGGTATAAGGATGGAGTTGGGGACAGGAATGAGATAGAAAAGGGATGGGAATGGAGACAGGAATTGGGACAGAGGGTGGTGATAGAGATGGGATGAGGATGGGGGTTAGGATAGGGACAAGGATGGGAGAGGAGTGGAGGTGGGGACAGGGATGCCGTGGCTGCTGGAGCCAGCACCCCACTGTGCCCTCTCTCCCTGGCAGAGATACAGGACCTGTCCCTGCGGGGCCGCTGCATCCGGGACCTGGTGCTGTCCCTGCCACCCGCCCACCATGACACCATGAAGGTCCTTTTCCGCCACCTCTGCAGGTGACACCCCCTTGTTCCCCCAAACCCAGCCCGGTGCAGGAAGGCAGAACACGACTGGGGACAGGTTCCAGGGTCAGGGCCATGCCGGTGACACGGCCCCTGTCCCCACAGGGTGGTGGAGCACAAGGAGGAGAACCGCATGTCAGTGCAGAGCGTCGCCATCGTCTTTGGCCCCACGCTGCTGCGGCCGGCCAGCGAGGAGGGCAGCATGGCCATGCACATGGTCTTCCAGAACCAGGTGGTGGAGCACATCCTCAACCACTATGGATACATCTTCCCGGACGGATAAACCCAGGGACAAGCCCGGCGCTGGGGACTTGATGGAGCAGCATCTCCAGGAAGGACTTGGCCATGTGTCACCTCGGTGGTGGCGGTCGTGGCGCCGTGACGGGCAGCGCAGTGACGCGGCTCAAGGGATGGGCACCCCGGTGGGTCCTCCTTGGCCGCCCTCTCTCACCAGGGCCGGATCCGTGGGGGTTGAGCCCCCAGGGGGTGTGTGGGGCTCAGGGGGGTCCCCACGGTCGATGGAGCCCTGCAGTGCCCAGCTCGCCGAGCTGGCACTCCCAGGGTGGGAGGAGAGAGTGTCCAGGTGGGCAGTGCCTGCTGGACGGTGGCTCTGGCGGGCGGGCAGGGAGAGGCCGGGCAGTGCCGTGGCTGGAGCCCCCCACCCCATTCCCAAATAAAGAGCCCGCTCAGACACAAGGGTGAGGTGTTGCTGGCAGGACATGGGGACGTCCCAGGGACGTTGGTGGCACAGCAGGGGCTCAGTGCTCGTTGGCTCCTGGTGACCCTTGGGGACGCCATGTGCCCTTTGTACCCCGTGAGGATGAGGGGACCTGAGACTGCAGGACACGGCAGTGACCTGGGACACCGTTCCTGGCTGGCATCTCCAAACACTGTGTCACCTCAAATGTCACCACAGATAGTGAGATGTGATGAGGGCCACACGGTTGTGGGACATGAGTTCCTGTCACCCAGAGCCACCTCCTGAGGTGGGGGCACTTTGGGTCATGATGGCAACGAGGTGGGACACAACCAGAACTGGGTGGGACACAAAAAGGATGGCAAGGGACATGACTGAAGTGGGACATAATGGAAACGATAAAGGGCGTGGCAGGAACACGAGGAGGAGGTGTGGGGACATGAGACACATGTCCCTTGCTTTGAAACACAGCGAGGACAGCACATGGCAGCAGTTTGGGACACAGGGATGGCTGGGGTACAGAGGGGACACTTGGGGACACAGCAAAGGCACTTTGAGGTGTGGTGGGGATGTGTGGGGACATAATGGGGCTGCAGTGGGGACACTTTGGGACAAGATAGAGACACTTTGGAGTGCAGTGGGGTCATTTTGGGGCACAAGGATTTTTGGGACACAAAGGAAAACTTCAGGGGTGCAGTGGTTTGGGGCACAACAGGGACAAATTGGGATGCAACTGGGACACAGCTGGGGACAGGACAGAGACTGGAATGCAGGGGGGACATTTGGGGGCACAAGGGGATACCTTGGGGGACAAGGCAATGCTTCAAGGGTGCAGCAGGGGCACTTTGGGACAGAACAGAGACACTTTGGGATGCAGTGGGGCCATTTTGGAGCACAAGGAGGTACTTTGTGATAAGAGGGGATTCTTCAGGAGTGCGGGGGAGGTGCTTTGGGACATTTTGGGACACTTTTGGATGCATGGGAGGCACTTCAGAAACTTTGGGAGGCGCAGGGCACGCTGGAGCCCCCTCGGAGCGCTGCGGGGCGGGAGGGGGGCGGTGCCGGGGGCAGAGCCCGGCCGATCCCCGCTCCCGCTCTGCTCCCTCCCCGCTCCCATCCCGATCCCACCCCGCTCCCGCTCTGCTCCCTCCCCGCTCCCATCCCGATCCCACCCCGCTCCCGGCCCCGCTCCGCGCCCCCCGCCCGGCTCCATCTTGTTCGTGGCCGCCGCGGAGCCGCTCCAGGTGCGGGGGGCCCGGGAGGGATTGGGGGGGTTCGGGAGGGTCGCAGGGACCCGCCGAGGGAGCCGGGAGGGGGTCTCGGGCCGACCCCCGCCCGGGACCCCCCCAGCCATCCCCCAAGCCCCCAACGGGACCCCAGGCGCTGTAGGGGACCCGTGGGAGCGACCCCTCCCCCCAATGCAGCCGTACCGGGATCCCCAGAGACCCCCACCCCCACCTCAGGACCCCCGGGGCCAGGCGGGACCCTCCATCAGCCCCGTGCCGCCCTCGACCGGGGCTGGGCGGGACCGGGAACCGCCAGCAGCGATCCCCCCAGATCCCTCCAGACAAACAGCCCCGGGCCCCCCCTACAGCAGCGACCCCCCTCCCCCATACAGTCACAGAGTCCCCTGGGCCCCCTAAACGGCAAAGCCTCCCCCCCAGGTCCTCACAGGACC
>VWPU01018495.1:0-61681 GCA_013398955.1 Callaeas wilsoni | reverse complement strand
GGGGGTCGCGCGGGGCGCACGCCCGCGGGCAGCGCCCGGGCCGGGCCGGGACGAGCCGCCGCCCGCGGGAGGGAGCATCGTGCGGCAGCATCGTGCCTCGTGCGGGACCCCACGCCCCGGGTCCGGGGAATGCCCCGCGGCTTTGGGCTCCCGACCTCCCTTTCCTGGTCGAGGTCAATAACGAAGAATGTGCCGCAGTAAGTTCAATTAATGCTTTATTTCCAGGCTCGCTCGGAGCCGTCTAGACAGCTTCCTGATGTAGAGTGGGCTGTAGGGCCCGGCAATGTTTTGCCCACAGTCTCCGTAATGTAATTACATGTGTATGGTCTCGGAGTGAAAGGATGCAAATAAGGTTGTCTCAGCACATCTGGTGAGCTGTTGCTTTTTAAAGCCAGAAGCAGCTCACTAAACTTAAAATCTCTGAGACAGAAAGGATGGTGGAGAAGAATAAACTATCAGTTATACGTGGAACTCTGTTGAACTGAAAGTAAAGGGTTAATCTCCGGACGAATTACTGTGGAGACAATAGGGCCGGATTCTGGCACTTGGAAGGAAAACCACGGGAAGCAGGAGGGGCTGTAGCACTTGACCCATTTGTGCCCTGAAGTTACCAAGTCTCCCCCCATCCTTTCCCCACCTTTAGTTTTACCGTATAAGTTCTGTATGTTAGAGTTAATACTTTATTTGATGTGGGATTTAGCTTCACTGAACATCTTCCATGTATGTTGGGATTGACTTTAACAACAAAAGCATATCTGGTAGAACAAAATAACAAAGGTGCTTTGTTACACTTTCTTGTCTCAAAAAATGTTGAAGTGCCATTGTAAAAAGCATCACTTCAGAAGTTCTCATGTGCCCGTATTCCTGATCTCCCAGCCTCGGTTCAGCGTTTGGGATGTCCCTGCTTACATCTGAACCATAATGTGTGGTATTGAAGAAATCGTGGAAGGTACCAGTATCCACTTAGTAACATGAGGCATGGCCGCACTGAGTGCCTGGCAGAATTAGGTCTTCTAGGATTCAGTTTTGGTCAGAGAAGGAGCAAGTTGTGGCATGAAGTGCGGGGGGAGAGAAGCCTGGAGCTGGCAGTAGGGAACGCCTTCCCTGGGACCCCTGCTTTTGCCATTCTTTCTGCTGGAGGAGTGTTTGAGGGCTCGTGGGAGGTGAAGCCCTGAGCTTGGGAGGAGCCACTGAAGCCAGAACTGGTGAAATGGAAAGCCTGTGTGGCGCAGACCTGCCAGCTCTCACATTCTTGGCTGATAAAGAATTGCGTTTGTCTCCATCAACGTGCTGAAGGAATGATGCCTGTGTAGCTTTTGACAGGGATGAGTTGCTGGTGTGTTGGGGCTCCTTCAGTGCCATCCAATGAGCTCCTCTCCCTCATCTGCCCCCTCCCGTTGGTCTGGGCAGGCACCCTCCCTTTTGGTTCAGTTTGCACCCTACCTTGCAATCACAGAGTGGTGGTTTTAGGCAGTAGGACAATGCAAAAATAGCGCTGTTTGTAGTAATAGCCATGATGGAGTTTCGTCCCCTGTTGAAGAAGCTTCCAGTTTTCCCAAGCAGCACATGCCAGACTTGTTCCAAGCTGGTTTTGCTTGGGCAGATCTTGTAATGTGTGCAAATGGACTGCATGTACACAGTTTGGGGTTGCATTACCAGGGGAAGATGCAAGGTTTGGGTAGGAGTTTGACAAGCTGAATTCAGAGAACAGGGCTAAATCACCGAGGGCCCCGTGATGTGCACTGAGCCTCACCGGAGGTATCCCTAATGCAGGCCACTTGCATCTCCAAGCCAGTTTCCAAAAGACAGAGTTATTTCGCACAAGTTGTTAAGATGCAGTTTTGCACGTGTGCATTTTTACAGAAGAAGTCCAGCAATTTTCTGTAGATGCTGCCCTTGGTTTTGAATTGCGGTGTAGAATGCGTGCACTGGAAGAGATTTCCTGAAACTGCAATTTTCATTGAAAACATGCTTCCCCTAAAAATGAAGTTTATGGAATTCTCGACATATTTTCCATTTGGCAATTTGCATTAATTCATAGAGGTAAAAATACGCAGCATTTCAATGAAAAAAATCTTTGATGACTCCTGCAGGCAAAATTAATGGAATGTGATATGGGTGGAAAATACTCTTATCTGCAGGAAGCAACTATTGCCCCATGGATAAAATCAGTAATGCTGATTATCGTGTTGTTTCAGGAGGACAAAAAATGTTTCATATGTGACTCGGAGGATCCCTTCCACGATAGTCTCAATCCCGACAGTCATCGCATTGAAAATGTCGTCACCACGTTTGCTCCAAATCGCCTGAAGCTGTGGTGGCAGTCGGAAAATGGTATGCGGTTTGTCCGGAGCAATTTCCGGGGCTGGGAGCTGTTTTCCCTCCTTTTGTTTAAGAGTACCTGTGGGTTTGCTGTTATCTCTGGCCTGGTGATCACTGCCCTGTGAAGGATCGTGCTGTGTGAGGAGCGAGGAGTAAAACTGGCTGCTTTCGTGTGCCCTGGAGCGGTCCTTAATCTGTAACAAAACCCCCTGAGTCCTCCGGGAGTGTTGGAAACAGCCGTCCAAGCGCTCTGCAAGAATCCTTTCCTAAAGAGTTTTCCACACTGGCCTCAGATCTCCCTGATATTTGGGCAGCAGGAGCGGAGCAGCCTTCCAGGAGTAAATATCCCAGGGCGGCGCTGCCCAGGCAGCACAACAGGGCTTCCCCACGCCTGGGCTGGAGGCTGTGGAAGGAGGAGGCTTGGGCGCAGAGCTGGGGACTGTTGCCTTGCCTGCAGACCTCCAATTTCCTTTTCCTGCCCCAGGAGAGTAAAGCTAGGGATATCTCTTACCCTACAAGCTGCCTTCTTCCTCCTGAGCTCCCTGAATTTCTGTACCATATGCCAAACTACAAAATGAACTGCAGGAACAAGCCAGCTAGTTAAAAGCAAAAATTGCTTATTAGTTTGGCGGTTTTTTTTTTTTGTTCTTTAATCCTTCCTCTGCCTGTTTTACTTTTCTGGTTATGCTTTTGGCATGCCTTCATACACAAAACAAGGCAGCAAGGGTTTCTCAAACAGCAGTGCTACCCTGAAGCCTTAAAGCCAGCTGGACAGGATGGGATTTCTGCAAATGCATTGGCAGTAGCTGCCTTATTTTATATGAGAAAAAAGGGTAATATTTGTAACAGTTTTGCTGCCTGTTAAAGAAAGGTTTTCACTAAATCCTTTTTAACCGTTTAGATCAGCCTAGCAAGCTGCTTGCCTCCAGCAGCTCTCTTCCAGCATTCCAGAAAATTCATGTTTTTTGCAACAGGCTTGGCAGCATTCACACAGAAAAGTTTCTTAGCTCATAAGGTCATGAAAATGTCCTTCAACAATAAAAAACAAATGATTCTTTCTGTCCAATTCATGTTTTCGTCTATTCAGGCATACTGCATAAGGGACCATTGCTGCATGCTTCACAGAAGTTTACAGCTGGTCAAAAATTTAAATGCCTTATTGTTTTATTATTTTCATTTCTTACCCTTTCTCCTCTCTGTAAATCTTGATTTTATTTTTTATTTCTAACTACAGTATAATTAGTATCCAGCTGTTTCGAGAGCTCTTTTCATGAGGCAAAATAATATTTGTAGCTGTTTTTCTTCCTTTCTGTGTAGAGTCCTTGACCACAGGTAGCAGTACAGCAATTTGGAAAACCTTTTGCCTCTCACCATTTTCTTAACCCTTGGGATTGCAAAGCAGGGCTGTGATAGCTGCTTTAGGAGTGTCTCAAACCAGGTTGTAAAGGAGCTGTTCTTGTGGACAGGAGAGTCCAGAGTGAGTGAAACATGGTGGGAAGCGGCCCCCACCAGACATCAGTGGCACTGGGGGTGTTAGGGCTGCAGAAGCTTGTGCTGCTGCTGCTGCCAGAGAGGCTGTGGTGCGGGAGAGCAGCCTGCAGCCACCACGCACGTCTGGGCTCAGCATCCCCAGCTGTACTGGGGGCTTTGGTGCCAGGACCCAGCCTGTGGTGGTCCTGTCCTTGCCCCAAATCCAGCAATGCCAGCCATGGCTCTCAGTCTCAAACAGCGCTGCAGGCTCACGCTCTGGGTGTAGCGTGTTTGGTGCTGACCGTGTTCAGGAATCCCATGTGTGATACTCTTCAGCAGGTTCTTGGTGTCCCCCTGTACCTCAGGCATGCACTAAGCCATCATATTCCTTTTTCACAACAGAGCCAAGTGGTAAAGAAAATAGCCTCAGTGCCAACAGAGTGAAGAGCTTTGGCGAAATTTAGATGTAGAGACTGGCAGGTGTCTTGTTTGCTGAACACCTTCTTTTCTCTGTCCCTGCAGGTTTGGAAAATGTGACTATCCAGCTGAACCTGGAGGCTGAGTTTCATTTCACTCATCTCATTATGACCTTCAAGGTAAGGAAGCCACAGCCTTATCCTGAACCCTAAAACGTGAGGAAATGAGAGGTCTTATAGTTCTTCACATCTATTTGATATTTGGGATTTGGGCTTTGTCTGAACTGCTTGGCCTGAACTTTTTGGAGCTGCCAACCATTAACCAGTGCTGAAGTCATGCAGAAAGGCTGAGTTCTCACTTGTGTTTGAACTCCAGTGAGGCTGCAGAAGAGTCACGCTGAAGCTGAGTTTTGTGTTGGTGTGTCTCTGATGGTTGTATTCTAGAAGACTGTTAGCTAAATCATATATAGTAGCAAGGTTTTTTTTCCTGAAAAAAGTTGGCCATGGTATCACTTTTCATTTGGCAAATGGAAAGGTCTTCAGGAAGAAGGAACATCTGGACACAAAGTGTCTTTGTTTTTTTACAAACAGATGTCTTGGAATGGTAGATTATGTCCTGTACATCCTAAATGCTCTTCCCATGTGGACAAATTAATCTCTTCATTTTTACGCATCAGCTTTCTAGGACAGCTGGTTCCTCTTTCCTGTGACGCCGACTAGGATTTCTCCCCCTGCCTTAAGGTGGCAGCTGAGGTGGAAGGTGGTCATTTCTACTGAAGCCAGCAGTGAGGGAGCCCCAAAAGGCCCCTGACATGATGTGGGTGCTGCAGCCATTGTACCCCAGTGCTGGGGCTTGGTCTGCCATCAGGAGGAAGATTGCAGGGGAAAGATAGTTTTAGTGACGCTTTGTGGACTTTGTGTGGTAGACAGTTGAGCTGCCTTTCTTCTGGGCTGCTAAATTTTTTTGTTGGGTGAGATACTAGTTTCTAAGTTGGGTGATATTTTGAGCCAGGAAGCAGAGAGAAAATTTCTTTCCAGCTGTGACTGAAATGCTTTTGTGCTTGGCCTTGGGAATTCCTCCTCTGAATACATAAAACTAAGGAAGAGATCGTTGGCATTTCTTGGTAGATACAAGCCAGGGTTAAATTAATATCTGTTTTTTTGAAAGGAAGCACAAAAATTAAAAGATGGGTTTTTTTAGGTCAAAGGGATTAAAAATCTTTTCAAAATTTCATTAGTTCGTTGTTCTGGAGTTGAATACCTGTAGGTAAGAAGGACACTGGTTTGTGTGAAGCAAATGCACCCTGCCAGAGTCTGGGCAAAGCCAGCTGGAAGAGGGTCACTGGAGACTGGGGGAGTCAAATGCTGCATGAGTGGATGAAGCCGAACCTCTCAGTCTCCTTAAAGAAGGTTTTGTTAAGGCAGCACAGAGGACAGCTGGCACTGAACATCAGAGAAGCTGCAGAAGGTCATGTGGTCAGACAAAGAGAGGTAGGAAATGCTGGGGCTTCTCTGAGCATCAGAGGTACCTGCTCAGCAGTAACTTCTGGGCATCAGAGCTGCATGGAAAGCACTGGCAGGGGCTTCCTGCTCCTTACAGTGGGAGAGGAGGCCCATTAGGTCCTTCGTAAAAGATCAGGCAAAGAGGTACAGCAAGGAAGAAGGCTTTGCTGCTTTCCACAAGCAGTGGGAAAAAAATCCTTTTGTCTCTGTAAAGCCTTACTTTAACCCTCACTTTTCAGAAAGGGTTTGGAATCAAAAAAACTTACAAGTTTTCTTGTTTATTTTAAGTGTGTTTAAGCACTTGGCCACTGAGTGCCATCTTTTGAAGATGAGTAGTCTATGGTTTTATATGTTTTATTTCACGTATCTGCCTCTGAGAAAAAAGTGGAATATCATCAGAAAAGTATTTCCAATATTTCCACATATTGGCAGTAGTTGGTGCAGGGAGAGAGATTAAAATCCAGACATGTAGATTGCTCACACTAATAAGACTCAATGTAAATGCAAGTAATAATTAACCAAATGAAATATCTTGTTTTTCTTACGGTTAGACATTCCGTCCTGCTGCAATGTTGATTGAAAGATCGTCTGACTTTGGACAGACTTGGCAAGTTTACAGGTATTTTGCATATGACTGTGAGAGCTCATTTCCTGGGATTTCAACTGGACCCATGAAGAAAGTGGATGATATAATTTGTGATTCCCGATACTCTGACATTGAACCTTCAACAGAGGGAGAGGTTAGAGACATTTTTTTCCAGTATGCTTATTGTGTAGACTTTTTCCTTGCAAATTCAGATTCTCTTATTTTTGAAGCTGAATCTTGAATTGTTTGATATTTCCTCCAGGTAATATATCGTGTTTTAGATCCTGCTTTTCGAATTGAAGATCCATACAGTCCAAGGATTCAGAGTATGTATGCAGTTACCTTTCAGGCTGATTTGAAAGCATTTCAGTACTTACTTGCTTACAAAAACCAGTAATCCACAAACAAAGTCATGCATTAGCCCCAACAGCAGTTTTGAAGTCATATGAATACCTTTGTGTGTGGCTCCTTTTCCTGACTCAGACAGTGATGTGCTAGGAAATAAGGATCAATACTGTGAACTCAAAGGATTGCTCTTACACACTTCATTGGAATTGGTTCTTTTCTTAATTGATCAGGGATTTATTTTCATTAAAGACCCCCTTTCCCCAAAATACATGCAGTTGCCAAGAGAAACCTTGGAATGTGATCCTGTAATTATACAGTATTCAGAAAGCAAATAAACAGAGCTACAAAGGTACTTATTTCATTGTGCATTTCTAGCTAAGGTCAATGGGGTCTTGTTTTATTTTTCAGAACAAAGTCGTGACTTTGGAACAAGTGGCCGTGGTAGCACTGCATGGCTGGACCACACAGATGTGGTCATAAACCACAACTTGCTCTAGTGTTCCTGCATGGTCATGGCAGTCCATGAATGCAGAGGTAGAGAGGTCTGTTGCTCAGCGTAGCTTAAAGAGAAACCTTGTGGGGCATTTGGCCTGAGGGAACTGCAGTGCTCGGCCTTAAGCTGCCCTCTGATTTAATATGCATTCTCAGGTTCGGTTCATGACCCTCAGTGTAAAGCTACCTGGAGCAAAAGGAAATATGTGAAGTAGAGGAGTGTCTGCTGGTTGCTATGAGTTTAATGTTGGTTTTTTTCTTTACTCAGCATTTTAAAGGAGAAACTGCTTTCATGGGTTTGAAGTGCTTTTTCAAGCCTAGTTCAAGGCTATAAGAAATTACACAGGATTCACAACATCAAAGTAGACATGTAGATGGTATTAATTACTGCAATATTGTATTCCCATGGATTATCCCTCAAGAACTTCTTTGTATTTGGTCAGCGATGGGCTATTGCCTTTTTCCACAAAATGTAACTAATTATATTTGCTGGGAAAGTTGGGTGTATACAAAAGAAGAATTATTTGTCTTTGTTTACAACTAAAACTTTTTCCAAGAGTCTCATGACTCTAATGGCTCCTGGTCCACTTAGCAGCAGTTTCTTAATATCAAGTCCTTGCCCATCTTATATTTTAAAACCCCAAAGAACCAGTGTCTTTTAGGTGGTGCTTTTCTGCTTGCCTTTAACATTTGTGTATGTGTCTGTGCATGTCTATAATAAAATAGACCATTATTTTAAATCATGCTTAAACTTACATCAACCCGCAGTAAAATAATGTAATTTCTTTTTTTTTTTTAATTTGGGGAGTATGAAGTGATGTGTAGGTGCTGAAATAAATCTGATCTAATCTGCCCATAGGAAGCATGCTGAGGAAGTCACTCCTGGCTTCCTCCCATTCAATATAATATCTGGTAAATAATTCCAAAATGGGCTTGCTGGTTAGGGTTTTTTTTGTGTGTGTCCCCTGCAGACCTGTTAAAGATCACAAATCTGAGAGTCAAATTTGTCAAGCTGCACACGCTGGGAGATAACCTCTTGGACTCCAGGATGGAGATCCGAGAGAAGTACTACTATGCCATCTACGACATGGTGGTTCGTGGGAACTGCTTCTGCTACGGACACGCCAGTGAGTGTGCGCCAGTGGAGGGCTTGGATGAGGAAGTGGAGGGAATGGTAAATATTCACACTCCTCTGCATCAAGCTCTTCTTTACTGTGCCTCTTTTAAGTGATTTGAACACAAATGTAAAGATGACACTCTGTCCCTCACCTCTGCACACTTGATTTTCAAACAACAGAACTGTTATAATTATTACTCCTTGGCAAACACAGATCTCAGATTAGGTGACAATTGTTTTTACATTCCTTTTCTAATTATGTTAAAGAGCTGATGAAATTGAAAGGTAGGAATGAAGAAAGGGAGTGTAACCTTATTAGGTCAGAGAGACTGATTTATGAGCTGACTTGGTTACCTTAAAATTGAAGGGGAATAGAGGCATCAAAGGCTGAAACACCTGTGAATCAAACATAACCTGTGTTTGTATCAGTTGTTACCAGCTGAGAAGTGGAGGTTGTAGCCATAATAAACACAGGCCCTGAAGGAAAACTCTGCCTCCATGGTAGGCTGCTGCACAAGTGCCACATCCCTTCTGGGGTCTGCTTTTCCCCATGATTTTTGCCAGACAAGCAGTAATAGCACCCTGTTAATGGGTGAGTTATTAACTGGTTGGAGATGTGGAAGTATGTGGGACAGTTGTGTGGGTTGTCCAGGGCTGCAGGATGCCTTTGAGCCGGGTATGGTCCATTGCCCTGTGTTTGGGTCAGTGTCTCCACCCAAGCTGTGCCTTTAGCATCGTGGCTACGGTGCTGGTAGTGCCGGTGGTCCGTGGCAGCAGCTGTCACACAGCCACTGTTGGTCTGCTTGCTGCTTGTTCTGTACACAAGGCAAAGGCAAAGCCTGAGGCTGATGGATAAATGCCATCCAAACTGGCTGTTACCTTTGCTTTGAGAACCAAGGCAGGGCTGGAAAGAGGGCACTGGGCTAGTGACCTGCTGATATAAATAGATGCATGTTAATAGCTAGTTAATAGCTAATAAACAGCTAACTTTTAGTTCCAGGAGGCTTCTGTGATTATTGAGGTGAAATTGTGCTCTGCTTGTTTATTTCTGAAAGCATTTATTCAGGCACTAGTTCCAGTAAGGAAAGAAGGACAAATTTGTATGAGGACACCTGGGCAGGTGAAGGACATTCCTATGGCCCTTTATGCCTTTTCTAAATGCAGTTACATGGATTAAAGTCTCCAGAAGTATATGACCGTTGTGTACTAGCTTTATTTTGCATTCATTGTAGAATGGTTTGGGTTTTTTTCCTTTTTTGTTTATAACCAACTTTTTTTAAAATTTTTTTTTTCCTCCTTTTTTTTCAATTACAGGTTCATGGTCACTGCATGTGCAGACATAATACCAAAGGATTAAACTGTGAGCAGTGTTTGGATTTCTACCATGACTTACCCTGGCGCCCTGCTGAAGGTCGCAACAGTAATGCATGCAAAAGTGAGTTGGAGTAAAATGCAGAACTGGGTGCCACGAGCATTATGTGCTGTTGCTCGGGAACTTGTGTGTAAAATCCTCCATGTTCTTCGGTTGACACCGGTGTGTCTTTTCTGCAGAGTTGCACTTCTCCCAGGACTCTTACTTTGCTTTCTGTCTTTGTCACAGAGTGCAACTGCAATGGCCACTCCAGCCAGTGCCACTTCGACATGGCTGTGTACATGACGACAGGGAACACCAGTGGGGGAGTGTGTGACGACTGCCAGCACAACACTGTGGGACGCCACTGCGAGCAGTGCAAGCCCTTCTACTTCCAGCACCCAGAGAGAGATCTGCGGGACCCCGACGTCTGTGAGCGTAAGTGCAGCCCCGCTCCGCGGGGTGGGAATGCCCTTGGCATCCCTGAGGAACGGTGGTTGTCTTGGAGGTCTCAAATGAGCCTGGCTGGGTTTTGTTTTCTCTTTGAGAATCTGGAAATTTACCTGGTCCTTGTGTGTCCAACCCACATCATGTCTAATACTTGCAGGAGTGACAGTCTTTCTACACAGCAGCTGGGTTTCAATAATCCAGTGTGAGACTTGGCCTTTAATTTTGTAGCGTTTAATAAAACACATGCGATGCTTCCTTCTTAGCTTGCAACTGTGACCCAGCTGGCTCCCAGAATGGTGGGATCTGCGACCGCTACACTGATTTCTCCACTGGCCTCATTGCCGGACAGTGCCGTTGTAAATTATTTGTTGAAGGGGAGCGCTGTGACCTCTGCAAAGAAGGTTTCTATGGCCTGAGTGCTGATGACCCAGTGGGCTGTCAGTGTGAGTAAAAACATATGTTCCTTTATGTATGATCAAAAGCTCCTTGAGGAGCTGTTAATGCTGGGAGAAGTTGGCTTGTGGGATGGATTTTTTTTCTTCATTTTCATGTTTTGGCTAAAGGAAAAACATTAATGTAGATTTGCTGTAGCTTGGAGTCCACCAGCCCTTAAAATGCAGTTCGCCATTTGATCCTTCTGGTGTATTCAGTGGAAATAGCATAATCCTCCTTATTTCTTTTCAATTGTAGATCTCTAGGCCAGGGAAGTTTTACTGGGATGGGTGATGGGCAAAGAGTGAAATTAATTTCTGTAATGGGGAATTCAGGCGAAACTTTAATGTATATATTTAAGTTGAACACTGTCTAAAATACAGCTCCAATCCTGCTTTTGACCTGCCTGTTTGTATTTCCCAATCTAGCTTGTGCGTGTAATCCTCTGGGCACCCACCCCGGGGGGAATCCTTGTGATTCGGAGACAGGAAACTGCTATTGTAAGCGTCTGGTGACAGGAAAGCAGTGCAATCAATGTCTGGCAAGTAGTTCACCATAAAATAAATTAGGAGACACTGGTGTGAGGGAGGCTGGAGTGTGGGAAGCATGGAGCAAGATGCTGGCCACTGTCTCTGACTGCATACTAGCCCATGCCTGGCATTCAGGTTGGGGAGGGCACCTTGGGAAGTCAGGAGCCATGAAGTGTGCTGTGTTTCGGGGAGCTGGGATGCATGTCAAGGCAGACAGGAGCATCCAGTCTAATTCCTGGGACCATAAGGAGTGAGACATTAGGATACCTTATGGTTGCTCTGAAAATGAGGGATCTAGGGCAGTTCTGCTGAAGTCCTTGCTGGAGTGAAAGACTAAATGGTCAGGGAAAGAGTGTTACCAAAAAAATTGCTTTCTAAACAGGCCGTTATTTTAGGCAGGGATTATTTCATACACATACATTTCCATGCAGTGTTTATGCATGCTGGAGTGTTATAGAAACACACTGTCAGATAACTGGATGTGTTTGTACTGAGAAACTCTTATCTAGCAGTGAACTGCATGGAAAAGCCAAACAAGACTGTCTGTCTATCCAGCAAGCAAGTTGCAGAGTAGCAGCCCTGCAAGGGCAGTACCCTACACAAATACCCACTGCCCCATGTGTGGATCTCTTGCCCTTGAAATGGTCAACAAGGTGGGAGGAGAGGTGCTTCCAGGTAGGGAAGTGGTGTTGGTGCCTGTGGGGGTAGACCCACAACCAGGGGAGCAGGATTCATGGGTCGTGGAGCAGTCTGGGATAGCTTATGCTGAGTATTTAAAAATGCCTTTGGGTTAGATGGAACTAGGTCTGCACCAGGTTACAGTGCTGGTGATGTTTTCTCCTGCAGCCCGAGCACTGGGGCCTGAGCAATGACATGGATGGATGTCGGCCGTGCGACTGCGACCAGGGAGGAGCGCTGAACAACAAGTGAGTCTCAGCCCAGTTACTCTCCTGTAATCGTTCACACAGTTTCATGTTGTTGCAACCACAGCATCCAGGGCTCAATGTGCTCTAGGGGAGGATGTTTGATACCCATCTTTCTGCTTCAGAAGGTGGTAGGTCTTGATTGCAGCAAGGGTGACAGAGGCATCCATGTCTTTTCTGTGCTGAGCAACCTCTGTTTGTGCCACTGGTGCAAGTGAACATGTAAAACTGCTTTTAATGTAGCTCTGCCTTTGTCAGCCAGGGTGGGAGCCAGATGTGGATTAAGCTCTGCCTTGGCCGTAACCCGGGGTATGGTCCATGTCACAGCTTTGCTCTTACAGGATGAAAGCAGGAATCAGGCAGTGACATGGACAGGCTTTGCTTTGTCCCCAAATCGCCCTTTGGCCAATCTCTCTGCCCGCCGGCGCTGGGGGAAGCATGCTAGCTGCACAGTACTGCTCTGTTGTCCCAGTGGTGCTGCACGGGGTGGGATGTGGACCTGGAAGGGCCCACTGGGGAAATGGACATTTTTTAGAAAAAATTGTAGGTTTTGAATATGCGTCCATCAGTATCAGCATGGAAAGTCGTGGCTGAGATGCCCGGTCAGTGAGGTGCTGGGTAGCCAGATTGCTCCTCTGACCAGAGCAGTTCTCTGTGTGCTAGATGTGTGTCCGACCCCTGGCTTGTCAACACTAGCATGTTCTTTTGTTGTGTTTTTTTTCTTTTCCCCGCTCCCCTTCCTTCCACAAACCCTTTGAAATACCATGCTTTTGTCTAAAGACACAGAAGTTTCCCAAGGGGGTCAATGAACTGTTTCCCACTGGAGTCCATGGGGTCACACTGAGGGAGTGTGGGACTCATCTTGGTGTGACTCCCATAGATTGTCACAGCCTACAGACACCCCATCTGCATCAGGGATTGCTGTGGGAATGTCCCACGGGCCGTCTCTCCTGTCTGCTCCTGAGTGAATTATTAGCCGTTGGCAGACAGCGGTGTGGATGTTAGGGATTATTTACTCCCCCGTGCTTGCTCCCTGCGCACAGATGGGTTACACCACGCAGCTCATAACAGCTCCCCCAGAGCAGCTGCTTCCAGGGCTTTGGGGTAACAGCCCAGCCATGGCCCAGCCTGTTTCCCATGCACTGAGCCTGGCGATTGCAAAACCGTGTGGGTAGGGGACGTGCAGCCTCCTGGCACAGGCAGGGAGCAGCTGTGCTTTCCTCTGACCGCAGGAGAGCCGCAAAGCCCAGCTCTGGCTCCTGACTTTGCTCTCACGTCATTGGGAAGGGGGAGCTTTGCCTTCCTTGGGGCTCCTCTCCTCAGCTGCTGAATTGCTGCCTTCTGGCTCCTGCTCAGAGTGTGGGATGCTGTGCCTCGCCCAAAACTCATCCCTGTGGTGCAACCTAGGTGGTGGAGTTACTGCCTCCCTGGAGGGGAAACTTCCCAGCTCCACTTCTGGGACAGCTAAGGCACTTCTGGCATCTCAAAGTGAACATTTAAGTGAATCTCTGCAACTTCAAAAACAGTTACAGTTAAAAATTACTCTTTGTCTGGAGGCTTGAGGAGCCTGGAGATGGTTCATGGAAACCAGAGGCATTTACCATTAGAAAATGTTTCTAAATCACACTCAAATTTAAAGAAAGAGCTATATTTTGGTGGACCAAAAAGCCTTCCTTTGCAAAAGTAGTATTGGGTGTGTGCAAAATTGCAATGTGCTCAAGGGTTCTTCATGATGCAGGGCAGACACTCTGGGGGCAACAAAACAGCTGAAGGCAGTTTGGGGATAGAGCTGTATTGAGTAAAGAAAATGGCTCATTATGAAAGAGGGGAGGTCTGTGTGCCACTCTGGACAGACCTTCTGGTGGTGGCCCTGACTGCCCCATGTCACCGGTTGTGTCTGTCCTACTCTATAGCAGCCAGGGATGTCTTTGTCCCACGCTGATGACGACCGGTCTGAATGCTTTGCAGCAAGTGAGAGCGGCTCAGCATCGTGGGGCATGTAGGGTCATGCATGTTCTTGCTCTGCCTGAGACCATACAAACAGATATGCTGCCTGTGTGCCTTGCAAGCTTGGAGCCAAAGGCTGCCCTCGGCTTGCAGGGCAGATGTGCCTGTTGGCTGTGTCTGGTGGCAAGTGACCCTTGTCTCCCAGAACGCCTGACTCCCAGGGAACCACTGCATCCATAGCATGAAATCCTCTTGCATACAGAGGAAACTACTTGCAAACTGCCTACTGGAAGTGGTGCCTGGTCCATGCTTGCTTCCAGCCTGAGCCTAGATGCTGCTTTGGAGGGTGATAGTTGGGTTGAGCCAGGTCTGTACTCAGGACTGTGCTGCCATGTTAGTAGTGCAGGTGGCCCAGCTGCAGAGCCTAAGAGCATCTCCTGTCTCTTGTGTTCAGAAGTGCTTCTCCTCCTGTGTCATTTAAAATGTCAAAGTGGAAGATAGCTTTAACACTGTCTCAGCATAGCTAAGATCTGTTGCAAATTCATTGCTCTTCCTTTTTAGCTGCTCAAGTGAATCTGGCCAATGTGAATGCCGGCCCCACATGTTTGGACGTCAGTGCAACCAGGTGGAGCCTGGTTATTTCTTCATTTCACTTGATCATTACATCTATGAGGCGGAGGAAGCCAGCTTGGGTCCTGTAAGTAGCAGTTTTAGTGGTCTGGAGTGTCTGGAGACGTGTGGGAAAGTTGTTTCACCAGTTGGCTCTTGGAAGTATCTTTTATACCCTGTGTGTTCTGCAATTGAATTGTGGAAACCTCAAAACTGAAATGTGTCAGAAAACCATTAACCTGTAGCTTTTCAATCTTATTATCAATAAGTAATGGAGTAACTGAGGGGGGGAGGAATTGCAATTTTTCTTTTTAAACCTGTTTTTTTGATCATGACTGTACAGTTAGATTTCTGTCACCATCCCTCTCTGTACCCCACTGTGTGTGTACCCATCACATCCACTTCTCTCATCTCAAGAGGGGTGAGACACAGACACTGGCTCTTCTCTTTGGTACCACTTCACTGGAAGTGAACAAAGCACACATTTAAGCATATTGCCACAGCTTTTGTAGTTCCTGTATATCAGTAACATTTCTTTTATTAATGACTAAAACTGTAGTTGATTGTGCAAAAAACTGTTTTTGTAAGTGAGGTTGCCTCTAGCTTGTTTTGCCTGCTGGCATGGTACAACAGGATCTCTGGCTCTTTCTGTTGCCCATCACACAGCCTTGCTTTCAATTCATTAACAGCAGCTAGGTGATTATATCAATCACTTTGGCCTCCAGCAAGGAGTCAGGGAGATGGAAATAATGGTTTTTCTAAAGTGACAGATCCTTGTCTGCCTACAATCAGGGCACTTGGTGCCCTAATTTATTTATTTTGAGCAAAATGCAGCCACTTTGCAGTTTCGGCCAAGGCAGAGGATTTTTGCTCTAACTGCAGAAAGGGAAGACAGCACAGAGCAGAAGTTGTACCACAGCAGAGGGCACATGAGCTGGTGCAGAGTTTTTGGTGCATTTATGTCTGCCCAGCTGGAGAGGTACCCAAGGCCCTTCCAAGGCTCAAGGATGGAGGAGCCCAGCACAAAAATCCACCCTGCCAAGCAGAGCAAGGGGACGTGCTGCTGGTTTGCCCTTTGAAACTTTCAGAACAAACAATTTTAAAAAACACCAATATTGAAAAGCTTTCTCACAAATCTGGTGATAGAATAAAACTCTGAATTCCCAGGTAGGGGCCCAGCACAAGACAAAATGCAGTGGCACAGAGTTGCAGAGCTTCCCAGGCAGTGCCAAGCCACTGTGCTCCTCACAGCTGCACGCCCTTGCTCACGTCCTGCCTGCCATCCTTTCTGGGGAGCTCTGATCTTTGTGCAAAGCCAAAGAGTAATAACTTAGAGCCAGGCTCCATTCAAGGAGTGTGAGACTACATGAGGGGACATCCTGAAGTGATACGTATATATGTAGATATTTCCTTGCATTTTATCCCTTTCTACTGAAGCAGCTTCCTTAGGAATGCACAGGATGTTGTTCTATGGGGAGAACTATTTGTGGATACAGATACATTTGAAACAGGAAATTCAAGTGCCATTTTTCTATTTTCTGTTACCTTTTTTCTCTTTGCTTTATATAAAATATAGATAAAAACCTGATACCTCAGACTGAAAAGGGTGACCATGTGTTGATTTGGCTATTAAATATCTATTGATGATTAGGATCTCTATTCTTTAGTGACACTCTGCTCATTAAAGCCATGATCTGCTTTTCAAATGTTATTTTGAGCAGTGGTTTGGTTTGACACAGCCTAGTGTAGTCAGGAAGCAATTAGCACTCAGGCTTGGTGGGATTAATGGAACAGTGATGTGCCACTGCAGTAAATCCTTCTGCTACAAGTTTGATGTGGAAGTCTGTATGGCGAATGAGATGTCATAGCTGGTGAATTAGTTACTCACAGCAAGTTTTAAAATTTAATTCTGCACCATTGCAGAGAAATAAATGAAGAGTTGTGCAGTCTTGTTTTGCTTTATCTCTCTTGCATTTGTTATGTTGGTAAGTGAAAGGGCAATGGTGTGCACACATATGGATTTAAAAGAGAATTCGTGTTGTCTGGAATGCAAACAGTGGACACTGCAATCCGGAAATCATACATCAGCAGAACCCTGCACTTCATGTACCCCCATGGGGCTTGGAAATTTAATAGATCAGTATTGAAATATCTGTCCCCTGTTTTGTAGGGAGTGAACATAATAGAGCGCCAGTACACGCCAGACCGCACACCGTCATGGACAGGCATAGGATTTGTGAGAGTCCCTGAGGGGGCGTACCTGGAATTCCACATTGACAACATCCCCTACTCCATGGAGTATGATGTTCTGATCCGCTACGAGCCGCAGGTGGGTCTGTGAGTATGGGCATTGCTGCCTCGCAGCAAGTGCTGTCTGTCCTGGTGCACAGCTGATGTGAGCCTGGCACTTTCAGGAGTCAGCAGGGCTCAAAGACAAAGACAGGTGCTCAGTTAAATGTCTGAGATGTGGGACAAGCCAAAATGATGTTGACTATTTCTAGTACTATTTGCTTTAGAGTTTGTTTCACTATTGCTTTGTTTCAGTACCTGTTTAATGAGCAAATTAAAAAGTGACAAGTCCCATCAGGACAGATTAGACTGTAAATTTGTTATTGGCCAGATGGGCATTGTATGCCTTAGGAAGCAAATTGCCCATCTTGGATGTTGAATGCCTGCAGCCAAGAGTTTGCAAGCAGTTGGCTTTGATAATTCACAGAGTGAAGGGAAAGAGAAAAAATCCCTCCATCTCCTTGCCTAGAGTTTGGCAGCAATTAACTGCAGTGAATACTCAGATGCAGGACCCAGAGGTGAGGGGAGAGGAGGCCACCAAACCCCCTGGTGATGCCATGATGCAGATGGGGCTGCTGGCCACCTGCTCCTTGCTCTCAGCCCACACCTGCGGCTGGTAGATGTCCCATTGATGCTGCAGCTGTAGCCCCATCCTCCCTGAACCACAGTAACCACCCTGTCTGTGCCCACGCTTTTCCTGGCCTGAACTCCGGATGCTTCCAGGAGTCTATGATTATTACTTGATACTGATGAGCCCTTTTTTTCCCCTAGCTGCCTGATCAGTGGGAAAAAGCTGTGATCAGTGTCTCGCGCCCAGGCAAGATTCCCACAGGTAGCCGGTGTGGCAACACCGTTCCTGATGATGATAATCAAGTCGTCTCACTGTCACCCGGATCCAGGTTGGTATAACTGAATGGGCAAAAGGAAAGAAAAAAAAACATTTAAAAATTGAAGTACAATAGTGTCACATTTTCAGTGTGCTGTAACCTCTATGAAAATAGGTGAAAATTAGTTTCCAGTGGGTTATAAAAACACATTTAGTAGTGCGTCTGTAGACTGAAAGCTTTTAAGTTTATTCTCATTTTCTGATATGGTTTCTTCGCTGTCTAGAGGGAGGAGGAGGTGTTTGCACAGCCTGTGAGTGAACATTGGTTTGACTCTTTACCTTGCTGATAACCTTTTCCGGTTCTGACTTGCACAAGCCTCCAAACCGCCTCTCTCACATCACGGCTTTTGTTCTGTCGGGTCTTGGCTGCTTTCCGTTATCTCGATTGCTTTATAGGGGCACCTGAAGCGCTTTATGGTGCCGCACGTTTGAAGTAAGGATTGTTTCCTGTTCCTCATTCAGATATGTTGTTCTCCCGCGGCCCGTGTGCTTCGAGAAGGGGCTGAATTACACCATCCGCCTGGAGCTGCCCCAGTACTCCTCGGTGGATACGGAGACAGAGAACCCGTACACACTCATTGACTCTGTGAGCAGAATTTATTTCAGAGATGCTCTTAAAAGCCTGGAAGTTTGCATCTCCTCTGGCATGTGTAAATTAAAAGTAGTATTTTGAAATCAGCTGAAGTCAGATTTCAACTGAAAAGCGTAATGCAGCATAGATTTCTTCAAAAGTTCCTCAAAGTATGTGAGTTGTTTTTCTGTGAAGAGGCTTTTGAGGTATTTTGCAAGACTGGGGCTAGTCCACAGACTTGTAGTTTCTTTGGAGAAGTTAATGTGTCTAATGTAGGCCATGAATATCAATGTCAGTGTCAATCTTTTTCTTTAGAATGGATAGAATTTGGTAGATTTGGTAAGAATTTATCAGATACCAGAAGTATTCCACTAAAACTAGAGAAATACTGTCATTTCTCTTCCAAATTCTGTCTGGCTGTTTGCTTTTTAAAAAGGTTAGAAACTGGGATAATAACTGAATTTTCACAATTTTGGTGGAGGCTATTTATAAGTAGTGACACTTTGTTGTTGTAAAATTGTTTTGTAGCTTGTTCTCATGCCATACTGTAAATCGCTGGACATATTCACAGTGGGAGGCTCGGGCGAAGACGTGGTCACGAACAGTGCTTGGGAAACTTTCCAAAGATACCGGTGTTTGGAAAACAGCAGGAGTGTTGTGAAAACTCCCATGACAGATGTCTGCAAGAACATAATATTCAGCATTTCTGCACTACTGCATGAGACTGCGTTATGTACGTAAACATCTACTTGTAGGGCAAACTGTGCCTGGGAGCTGGATGGTGCTTGCAGGCAGAGCAGTTTGCATGGGGAAGGCATGTACATGGGATGAGGCAGGGGATTCATGTCCTATGCCACTGTGCTCACTCTCTCCAATGTTTTTCTCTGCTCAGCATGCCAGTGTGACCCCCAGGGCTCTCTGAGTTCGGTGTGTGACCCCAATGGAGGACAGTGCCAGTGTCGTCCCAACGTTGTTGGAAGACAGTGTGACAGATGCGCTCCTGGCACCTTTGGGTTTGGGCCAAGTGGATGCCGACGTATGTTAAACCCTTGGCTCTGGGCTCTGCTGTGGTTGGGGCCCTGAGTTTATGGCTTGTCATGGAAACTCAGCCCCTCTCCCGCTCTCCTTGCAGCGTGCGAGTGCCACGTCCGAGGCTCTTACAACGCCTTTTGTGATGTGGAGACGGGCCAGTGCCACTGCTTCCCTGGGGTTTACGGGCGGCAGTGCGACCGCTGCCTGCCCAGCTTCTGGGGCTTCCCCAGCTGCCAGCCCTGCCACTGCAATGGCCACGCTGACGACTGCAACCCCTACACCGGGGAGTGCCTGAGCTGCCGGGACCACACAGCCGGACACAACTGTGAGAGGTATGGCACGTGTGCCCTTTCGCTGGCCCGTCTCCCTCCCCACAGCAGGGTGGGTGCAGCAGCTGTTCCCCTCTGGTGCTAGTGCTCAGGCAGGTGTGAAGCCACAGGGAAAGTCTCTGGGCCCCGGGAGTCAGAGAAGCACTTGTGGTCCTGGAGATTGATGGGAGTGGGGATCCCATCTTCCCTGCCCGCAGCCTTGCACCTCACAGCAGTGCCTGCATAAGTGACCAAGAGCACCCCAGGCCTTTAGTGAGCCATTGCAAGCCTTGTGAGAGGCCCTGCAGTGGCAGGGCTGACATCCAGCCTTGGGTGTCCTGCTCTTACCCTAGTGTAAACCAGACAAATTTGTGTCTGTGGACACAGCTGCTAGCGGTGTGAGTGGTAAGGGACAGCCATAAGGATGTTTCTGCCCTTTGCTTATTCGCAGTGGTAGAAAATGTGAGCTTAGTTACAGCAAGGCTGCAGTGTGTTTACCTGCAGTCCCTGCATGCTGTGTACTCTGTTGTGCAGGTGCCAGGCTGGCTACTACGGAGACCCCATCCTGGGATCAGGTGACCACTGCCGCCCCTGCCCTTGCCCTGACGGCCCCGAGAGTGGACGCCAGTTTGCCAGTGGCTGTTACCAGGATCCAGTCACACTGCAAGTCGTGTGTGTCTGTAGCGTGGGATACATAGGTACTTGGTGGGAGTATGGAGGGGAGGCTGGTTGGGTTGAACCTCTCAGGGAGAGGGTATGTTCATATGGATTAGATGTGACCACAGTACCAGCATCAGTGGGTTGTTGCTGGGGGTTGCCGCACTTGGAAGGTGCCAGGGCAGAGCAGCTTGTGCAGGTGGTGCCAGCACGACCATGAACCTCACCCCCAGCAGTGTGGTGAGGGATGGCCAGCGGTCAGCAGAGGGTGGACAGGACAGCACTGGAACCGAGGGGATGAGCAGCATGCCTTGGTGCCCTGGGTGGTACCTTCCATGCTCTGCACCAAGTTGCCATGGTCTCACCGAGTGCTGTCTCTGTTTCTTCAAACATGATCCAGTTAATGCCCCCCCATTAATGGTCTTTATTGCCTTGCCGGTGACGGGGCTGCGCACTAGGGAGCCGTGATGGCAATTCCCACTCTGCCTGTTTGTTCAAACAGGCAGTCGATGTGATGAATGTGCGTCTGGCTTCTTTGGGAGCCCCGATGAGGTTGGCGGCGCCTGCCAGCCGTGCCAGTGCAACAACAACATCGACACCACTGACCCGGAGGCCTGCGACAAGAGGACCGGAGCGTGCGTGAAGTGCCTGTATCACACCGAGGGTGAAAACTGCCACCTCTGCAGAGAGGGCTACTACGGGAGCGCCCTGCAGCAGGACTGCAGAAGTGAGTGGAAGACACGGCTGCAGCCCCAGCACCAGCCTTGTCGGGGGCAGCAGTGGACACCTAAACGCTTTTTGCCTGGGAGCATATGGGGTGGAGGAAAAACCTTATTACTTCCAGCTGGAGTTGCCTGCAGCTGGGTGGGGCTCCTGGCCAGGAGGGGGGCCCTTTACGTTTGAGAAGGAGGACAGAGACAGCATTTATATTTGCTGAAAGGAGGAGGATTTTTCAGGAGGGAGGCTTCTTACCCCCTTGATGCTGGTCTCTGTTTATCTCTTCTCCAGAGATAAGGTGGTGGGGAGAGGGTTTGGCTTTTTTTTACACCAGGTCCTTGCAGGTGTGGTTGGGCAGTGGGAATGAGGGCCATGACAGGAAGCTGAAGTGGGTGGTGGGGAGGCAGACCCACCTCTCCTGCAGCATCAGGCACAGCCCAGCAGGACAGGCGGGTCACTGAGCAGGTGAGCTCACTGTTGGCCACTTCAAGCAGATCTGCCACCATAGCTGTCTGACGAGAGCTGAGCAGACCTGGGCTTTGGTAGTACAGAGGAAAGAATGGAGAAGAGCAGGGAGGGCTGGGCTGCTTGAATGAGGGTCTCCTGTGGCCTTCTGTGTGTTGGGGCAGAAGCTGTAGAGTTGGCCAGCCCTGGGACATGAGGAGGGCTCTTGAGCAGTGCTGGGTGTCATTCACTATTGAGTCAGCCAGGCCTGGCCACAGGCATTGGGACATGCCAGCATCTGCCCACGCCTCTGCGGACCTGGAGAACAAAGTGGATGTGAAGTCGGGGCAGTGTGGTCGCAGGAGGGCAGGTTGACACGGAGGTGCCATGCTCTTTCCCTCACAGAGTGCGTCTGCAACTACCTGGGCACTGTCCGGGAGGACTGCGAGGGTTCAGAGAGCTGCCGCTGCGAGGCGGCCACGGGGCAGTGCCGGTGCCTCCCAAACGTGGTGGGGCAGACCTGTGACCGCTGTGCCCCCCACACGTGGCGGCTGGCCAGCGGCACCGGCTGCGAGCAGTGCGACTGCGACCCCGCGCGCTCCCTCGGCCCTGCCTGCAACGAGGTGAGGGAGCGCGGGCACGTGCCCGGGCTTTGGCCTCTGCTCTGGTGCAGGGTTGAGCTGCGAAGGGGTTCACAACTCCTCATGGCTTTGTTTTTTGGTTCTGGCAGTTCACAGGGCAGTGCCACTGCATGCCGGGTTTTGGAGGCCGGACCTGCCGGGAGTGCCAGGAGCTCTTCTGGGGCGACCCAGGCGTGGAGTGCTTAGGTGAGTCCAACCCTGGTGCCTGCTCCACCTGCTCCTTTTGGAAATGTCGATGTGGCTGGGCACACCATCACACCCCGTTTCACTGGGACACCCGTGCCAGAAGCAGCCCACTGGAGCCTTGGAAAAGAGGGAGGAAGGCATGGTGGGATCTGCCCTGGGATTTTGGTGCCTTGTGGGGGTGGGATGTGTGGCAGGAGCCCAGCCCTGTGCTTGGCTGTGTTTTTCTTGTCTGACCTTTATTTAGAAACAAACCTCTTAGTTTAGAAGCAGCTCTTCCTTAAGGGTAAGGTTGCAATGCTGTCAGGTAAGCCAATGTGATAAGAAAACATCACAAGCATTTGAGTTTGAGAATTGGTCTGGAAACCAGTTTCCTTTGCCTTTCAATTGTATGTAGCTGAAGACCACTGTCTCTTGTGTCTTCTTATGGAGACCGGCCCTGTATAAATAAGGTTTTTTATTTAGTAGGAGACTTTTCTTACATTTCAGATGAAAATAAAGGAGAAAGCAGAGACCATGCAGTGGATTAGCCATAGCTACATGCTGCAAAACAGAGCACTGTGAAGTAGGTTGTTTAGAAAACTGGATGGCCTCTGCCCTTTCATTGTAAACAAGTCTGTTCATTAGCTGGAAAAGAAACTTCAAACATTGTCCAGACCAGAACAAACTTGTATCTCTGATCTGTTCAAATAGAAGCCTTTGCCGGGAGGGTTTGCCATAGATTAAGGTATTTTTTCCTGCAGCGAGGAATGTGCTTGCTGTGGTCTTTAATAAATCCCTTACAATAGAGATACCTTAGAGCCCATTATCTTGGTAGATAGGCAGGTCACAGCTACTTGGTTACTGCAGCGGATGAAAGGACTGGGGAATTGTCCCAGTTCCTGAGTACATATTGGGTTTCTTGGGGGAAAGGCTGCCTTTGGAGAGGCTGTGTGTGTTCTGACATGGTAAGGGGTGTGCTGACCCTGCTGGCTCCAGGGCAGGGATTGTCTCTTGGTATCAGTTGTCTCCATCGGGGTTTATTGATGGAGTCCATCTGCATACCTTATCAGCAGGATTTTGCACCATACCGGCATTTCTGGTCTCTCATGGAGTTTCTGCTGTCTTTTGAACATGTGAAAACCTGTTTTAATGTTTCTGAAGTAAAGAGAGAATATTTTCTTCAGAGCCTGTTTTTACTGGGCAAGATCTACACTCCCCTTCCAGCCCACCATCCCTTCTGTGCACTAGTGATAGAGGAGACTCACTCAGGTGGAAAGGCAGATTTTCCTTCATGATTACATCCAGCACGAGCTCTCTGCGGCAGATGGGGAGAGCTGCTGCCCAGGGCTGAGCAGTGGCAGCCTGCGGCGTGATGGTCTGGACAGGCTCCAAGCGTGTGCTTGCTCGTGGAACACATCCAGCCGAGTGGTGCTGCAGACTCTCCCCAGTGTGGTGGGGTCAGTGCCTCCTGCCTGTCTCCTGTCTTTCCTTGGTGAGGAGACAATCAACTTCTCAGCCCTCATTTAGCCCCGGGGAGTGAGTGGTGATGTTCAGGCTGGCAGACGTGCAGCTGCTGCGTGGGCAGGTAGCAGTTCTCAGGGGTAAGCGGGTTGCAGGTGAACTGGAAAACTGTGCCATTTAAGGAGCTGCTGAGCAGTGTCCCTGGAAAATAGCTGAGATCTGGCCTGCAGCCAGAGTGAAGCTGGAACTCAGACAAGGCTTTGTCACAAAGACATCTGCTCCAGTTGCAGGGAACATGTGGACTCCTGCCATGGCATTTGCCACCTGGCATGTTCTAGCTGGCCCAAGTAGCCAGTATGGCCACATTTTGTGCTGCATTCAGGAGCAAAATAGAAACCAGTCTGGATGGGGAAGAGCAAAAACTCTGAACCATGTGAGTCTGGACACAGTCTTCACCGAGCTGATGCAGACGTGTGGACATCACTCCCAAGGACTCCAGCATGGGATCCTCCACTCTCTAGGGCAAGTGGCTTCTGCTCAAGGTTGGAAACCACAGGGTGAATCAATTACTCGAAGGACAATGATGTGTGATCTCTTCACGAGAGGTCTTCAGGTTGTTGACATCAAGAAACACAAGCTCCTGATGAGAAAGGGGGACCACACTGGTCTTGTTGCTTTGACAACATTTACAATACTAAAAAATCCCAAGTGCCTGCAGATAAGCTCTGGACATCACTGTGTGGAGATGTGCAAAATGGCCCATCTTAGGACAGGCTGAGGGCTGCAGCTCTCCATGGGTTCTTAGGCACTTGCAGCAGCAGTGAGTTGTGGATGTGGCCCAGAGTCCCAGTACACTCCACTGGAAACCAGGCTCTAGGGCACTCTTCCCTGCCATCCCCATTGACAGCTGCTGCCTGTGACGTCTTTTCTAGAAACCTTGGTAAGGTCAGAGATGGTGAAGCAGAAGCCAGGGAAGGCAGGTTTTTGTATGTGGTCTGGGTGTTTTGATTTACAGTCTGTGCCCCCTGCTGTGGAGAGACAGTGTTATCTGATGTCTCCTCTCAGCATCCACAGAGATCACACTGGCACCACACCGCTGGGGCAGGCTGAGGTAGCTGCCTGTGTTTGGGCAGCATCTTCAACCCACAGCACTGGGTGCACTTCAGCACCCTCAAACGTCCGTTGGGGATTACACACCACAGAGAGTCTGTGGGCTGGGTCTTCAGAGACTGCTTACTCCCTGTGCTTTGAAAAAGCACAACATTCTCTCACCGAATTGGACATAATGCCCAAAACAAGCACAGCAGAGGCATAGAGGGTGGGGATGAGCCCAGCATTTCTCCCTTGGCCTCATGCAGGTCCCTGGGCGGGTTACAGCGGGCAGGAGCTGTGCTGTGAGCTTCACCTGCTCTGGGGGCGGTGCCAGCCCCTTGGCAGGACCCTTCTGCCATTGCTCCAGCCTCGAGCTGTCTGCAGCTCCCTGTGAGCCTGCGTGTGAACACCTGTGTGTGTGCATGAAAATCCTTCCTAAGGCTGTAAATAGTAGCACTTCAGAGTTCATCAAATTCAGGTCTCCCAGGCATTCTGCTGGAGCTTTTCCAAAGCCTGGCAACTTAAGTGCAGGACTCGGCATGCTGAGTTCTGCACCAGCTTCAACCCACAAAGCACATCTCTAGCAGAAGGCTCCAGGCTCCTGGGAAGCCTGAGGTGTGGAGTGGCTGCAGATGCAGCTCAAACAACGCCTTTGCACAGTAGATACTTAAAGTTTATGTTTCATCTAATATGAACGAGATGACAATTTTACTGTTATTACTGTTGTAATAAATTGAACAAGCAGAGTGCAGTTAGTAGGAGGTACTGTGTGAGATTGGAAGTTAGGTGGTGTTGCTGTAGCCCCTTCACAAGAAGCATACCTGTGTCAATATTTCTCTGTGTTGGACATGAATATCAAGTCCTATTTTAAAATCACAGAATTTAATTGAAATATGATGAAAAAAAAGGCCTGTTTTTCATCAAATACACACTGCATACATTGACAAGAATGTTGTTTCTCTCCGTTTTTAGTCTTTGTTATGTGGCTGGTGCAGAAACAGCTGTTCACTGAAAATTACCCTATTGCCATTCAAGAATAAGTTTTGTAGTCTTAAAATTTAACACCTGGGTCTTAAACTAGTCATATAGGCTGCTTTTATAGGAGGTGTTTTTGGTGTTGAGAGAAGACTACCAGATGTCTTGTTTCCTTCTGTGAGAAGTGTCTAAAGGAAGTCAGACAAATTCTATACTAAAGAAAATACAATTTTCACTTTGAATTTCATAATTTTAATTGACCTAGGGTCATAAAATATTGTAGTATGTATTGATTGTTTCCAGAAAACTATCCTTTTGGCCTGTCTGCTATCATGTTAAGATGTAGCACAACTCCAGTAGTTTTAGGCTCAGATCTTATCTTAACATTCCTACTGCAAATCATAATGCTGAAGAGTTAGCACTATGCTTGCAGGGTAACTTGAATCAATAGCTGATTATTCAGAAGAAATTTGCTAGCTCTGCAAAACTTTCAACCTTACAAATTGCTGAATGGTTTTCTTATCACAGTGCCTCACTACCACTGGGAAATGATGCCAGGAACTCATGCGTGAACAAAACCTTTGTGTTTTTTCTGTGGAGGAGTTAAACATTTGATGCTCGCCGCCGTCAGTCTCAAGCAGTAAAGAAAATGTTTCTGGAAAAATTATTTCTGTTCGGCGTAGGATGATGTACAACACTTGTTTGTTCCTGGCATCCTCCAGTAAGGAATTGAACACTGATACTGGTCTTCATACAGCCCATTCAGTATCCATTCTATCACCTCTGCTGTAGTATCAAGTGCTCTGACACACCTGAGTTTAAATTAAGTGATGTGCAAATATGCTGCATATTGAATTACAGTAGTTTAAATGGAAGTGAGTTCTAGATCTTTTAAATCAGAGGGAAGGGTGGCAGAGTTGTCAGAGTAGGTGAAAGATAAAGCAATTCATAGATCCTTGTGAGCTTAAAGCAAACGTCTCAAGCTAGTCATTTGCTTCTTTTGGATTTCTCCTCTTAGGTTTTTACAAAACTGCATTTGATATACAGGTTTGAGTGTTACTTCTGTCTTTAGGATCAGGAAAAAGGAGGAGGAGAAATGCACTGATGAAGATGATACAAAAATTACCCATGGATACTCAGTGTGTGCATGCACATACGTGCACATGCATTTGTAAACAGATACAGCTACAATCCTTTATACTCATAATCTGCTAATCAGCAGATCCTGACTAAAACTTTTCCTGTCAAAAATATGATTTCACTGAAGTTGAAGTATGCCATGGAAGAATCACTGGTTGAGTTACACACTCAATTAAAGAAAACAATACGCCCAGTTCCAAAATGACATTTCAAAACAGAAACCTATTGTTTAATTTAGTAAATGCTCCTTTGAAAACCCTTAAATCTAGGGCCAACGATTTCAAAAGACTTCTTTTCCTCCACTGTGTTTTCCATGGGAGGTACTGCAATGTCCTGCTCTGCTTACAGATCTGAAGCCGGTCTAACACTGATCTTCCATGAAAGCAGCTGTGTCTGCATTAACTTTCAGCCCTTCACCTCGGCTTTGGGCCATCTGTCTGCATGAAGAGAGAGTAATCAACCATTTGTCTTGAAGGCATTTCCAACTGGAAGTGGTCAGGGCATCCAAGTATCCTGAAGTAAACTCAACATCTGTATGATTTTGCAGTGCAAAATGAACTGCTTTCCCAATTCCTTGTCATGTAAGTATAGGGAAGCCACAGGAGTTTACAGGACTTTGTCTTTCCCTATACCACATATACTATGATAAGTAGAGTATAAAGCTGTTGGTAGCTACTGAGCCATATCTGAAACACTTCTGCATCCCTAGATGTGCCTGTGTGTTTCTTGTTCTTGGAAAAGTTCAGATTAACCAGGCATATGCTAACACTAGATGTGTTGTGTTACTCAGGTCTTACATCAGACTTAGGAGCGTGCTGGTTGGAGCCAAAATCTCCTGAGCAAAGCAATACTTTGAAGGTTGTGTTTGAGTTGGCCTGTTTGGGTACAGCAGAAGCAAAACTGCTGTAACAGCAGTCTCAGTACTGGACTGCTTCTGAGTCACACGATGGGCACAGGAATAGTTGGACGTAACAAAGGAGGTGTTGGAGGAACAAGAACTCTGCTCTGGCTAGAAGTGATGGTGGGGTACTTTGGTCAAACACCATAACTGGGCATGATGTGCTGGATCATTCTGACATGGTGTTCGCTCTGTTTTTAGCAGGTGATAGGAATCAAGGTATCTCTGGTATTCACATCCCAGTTCATTGGCAGTGATAATTGAATGCCACAGGAATCCTCTTGGTGCATGTACACCCACCATCATGAATGATGGATTCAAAACACAGTTGTTCTTCCATAAGCTATTTGCCAATCCTATGCCAGTCTGTGCCAGCTTGGAGGTCCTCCTTTCCTTTCACATATATCCTGCCACTGTCACTATGCTTTTGTCCCTTTAGGACAAAGTCATGCCCTTCAGTCAGAGACTGAAGCCAGCAGGTTTTTGGCAGGCAGGCATTGCCTGAGGCAGAGGTGAAAGCTGGCACTGAGCTATTTGCCTGGTGGACTGCAGTGTTCAAGGTGCTCCTCACTACCTAGAAGGCTTTACATGATCTAGGCTTGGGCTTGCTTTCCTTCTCTTGAGAACTGGCCACAAGTGAAGTGAGTGGAGGGTTTGATCCCCACCATAGCATAAAGGGAAGGTGCTCTTCTTCGGTGGCCTTGGACATGCTCCTTGCTGAGGTGTAAAATGCCTGGTGGTGGTGTCCAGGGCACAAGGTACAGGACTCATCCACTAGAGGTGTTAGATGGTTAGGGGTGAAAGCTGGCGTGGTCCTGTATATGGTTAATGTCTTGGGAAAGTCATGAAGAAAAGGAAGAGCAAGTATAAAACCAGCACTTTTGAAAGCCATGTTATATATATTTTGTTCATGGGACTGAGGTAATTCCGATCCAGGATTGCCTACTTCTGGGCTTGATAAAAAAATCTTAGAATGGAGAAATAATGCACAGTAGTGTTTCTAGCTGCCTTGTACAATTTTCTCATGGTCCTGCAAAGCTCAGTTTGAGAGTTTTGTAGGACTAGATTCTTCCAACTGTTGTGCTGCATTTAGAATAAATTACTTCTTTGCTCTTATCATCCCCCAACAGGCAGCTGCAGGGTTTGGGTTTTCACTTTGCAAACAGTGTGTTAGTACCTGAATTCTTTTATCTTCTTCCCTAGCATTTTCTGGTTCCAGAGATTTTGGAATCCACTTTACCATGTAAATGCTACTAAAGCCATGTCATCTGCTTTTCCTGAACATGTGGGTATTCAGGAGTAGAATTACCAGCATGGGGTTAGGGTTTTTTTTCCACATTAAGCCTTTTAAATCTGCAAGTAAATATAGTGATCTGATTTGCCAGCAGCAAGTATTCATGTAACTTGATCAGACCTTAGGATCTTTGAGAAAAACCACATGCCATTTAGCCTCTTTCTATACAGAGGAATTTGGACAATTCATCATTATACCAGGGGCCTTATTAGTTGACAGAAGGGTTAACTGACCTTCAAACAGGAACTCAACGGCTTGCCTGCAGGGAACATATTCCATGGTGAGTTGACTACTTAAGCACTTTCGATGTAAAGTAAAAACAATCTCTTGTGTCAGGATATAATTCAAAGAACAAAGGACCGTTTTGCTCAATTGTGCAGGCAGCAGAAGTTATTTTTGTCTCTTGCCTATCATATTCACATTGTACAAGAAAGTCGTTTTGTTGAGGAGCGATTTGTTCTGCTGTGGCTCTTTGTGTAATTTTTGAACTGAAGACCACCACTGTGTTCTGGCATTGAAGCAAACAATGTACAGTCTTGAAAACAGCTTTGTGTTTTGCCCTATTTTCAAAGGGGCATTTGCTTTGGGTGTGTGAATTGATTTGTGGGCCCTTTTGAGCCATTTAACCTCCTTCGAGAATGCCTGGTAAATGGTGTGTAAGTGAGGGGTTTTATCAGGTATGCCAGTCCTTTTCCTGTTTAAGGAACATGTGCTTGACCTGCTTTGGATGCACTCTACCATAATGATAGGTAGATGATGTGCATATTTTCAAAGCGTCTCTTTTTGTTGTTTGCTGCCATCTCTTTATTAAGAGCTTTGCATGTTGGTGGTGTCCTCTGCTGCTGCCGCCTCCTGTGTAATTAAGGAGGTCAAGTGGCAGCCTCGCTGCATGGAAACGCTTCTCCTGATAGCGTTATTGTGTACAAAGCGTGTCTGTGCTTTCAGCAGTGCCAGTGCATCACTAAGTTAATTGAGTAACTTCTCTCTGCGGTGGGTTAGTGCCAAAGAAGAGCATTTCATGAAGGTGTGAATACTAACTCCCAAGCTGGTGCTTAAAGTGTGAAATAATTTTTAAAAATTTATAAATCTGTTAAGTGTCCTCATTCCCACTTGACCAACAGTGTGTAGGCTCTTGGTCTTTAACACCTCAAACACAACAGGGCTGCCCATGACCACATTCTTTGTTCTATTCTACTTTTCACTGCCAGATTTTTTCTGATTTTCCATATACCCAAAGTGTCAGCCCAGTACCAGGCTCCTCAATGTGTGTTGTGAATGCTTTCCCACTATCCATGGCAGGAGCATGTTCTGAGCCAGTCCCTGTACCTCTGCCTAGAAGATCTCACAAGGGCTTTTGCTACATAGATTTGTCCTGTTCTTGAAGCCAGTTCAGCTTTTAGCACCCACAGCGCCTTATGGAAGAGAGCTCCTCCACTGAACTAAGTGTTGTGTAATCAGTTACCTCCTTTGAGTGTGCTGTTTGTAGTGCAGGGGAAGGTAGTTGGGTTTTGATCTGCAGGGTTCCTCACTTGACTGTTGCTCCTCTGCTGGAAGAGACAGTAAGTGGTTGTTCCTAGTTCAATTTTCCTTTTTCACTCATGGTTTACTCTTAAACCCTCTGCTTTGTGCCTGCCTGCCATTTCTTTTCCTATCCCAAGAGCCTTTCTCTACTCACTCTTCATTGCAGGAGAGAAACTGGGACCTTTGTTTTCAGTTGCTATGCAGTTGACATCTGAACATTGCAACAAGTGGTGTCCATCCTTGCTCCATTATTGTTCCTATTCCCAAGATGTGCAAATCCTGGTCTCCCCTAGAATTATTTCCCCATCTCTCTCCTCTTTCTGACTCACACTTGCTTCGTCCATACACAAGTGATACATCCCTAATTAGCTTTTTATAATTCAGACACTGACCGCGTCTGTATTCATTTCACCACTTTGTTATAACTGATTTTTTTTCCACCCTGCCAGCATCACAGAGGCCCTCTCACATGTGCCTTTTTCTCTTCCCAGCATGTGATTGCAACCCTCGTGGCATCCAGACCCCGCAGTGCGACCGTGCCACTGGGCAGTGCATCTGCAATGAAGGGGTGGAAGGGCTGCGCTGTGACAAGTGCTCCCGGGGCTACTCAGGCTTCTTCCCTGACTGCGTGCCGTGCCACCAGTGCTTTGCCCTCTGGGATGTGATCATCAGCGAGCTGGCTAATAGGACCCAGCAGTTCTTGGACAGAGCTAATACCCTCAAAATCACCGGAGTCACTGGCCCATACCAGCAGACGCTCAATACGCTGGAGGAGAAGCTCACTGAAATTAAAACCATCATCTCTCAAAATCCAGCAGCTGAGCCCCTGAAGAACATTGGGAACCTCTTCGAGGAAGCAGAGTGAGTACAGTTATAGTTACATGGATAAGTCTGTTGTGGGAAGGAGTTGGGAGTTCCAGTGAGCTGGGATTTACCTGGGTGACTGATGTCCCCATGCTGGGCTGAGGGCACTCTGGCTCCGCTCCTCTGGCTGGGCGAGGGTGCTGTGGCTCCTGGGCTCTGGAGCACCTCGCCATGCTCAGCACTGGCAGTAAGTGCCCATCCCAGGAGCAGGAACCTGGCCAGGGCAGGCAGGAGCAGTGCAACTGCCACGTGCTGGGCTGGGTTGTCCTGCTCCCACAGCTCTCCAGGCAGTTAATTACCAGGGAGCCACTTATGCTTGCCTTGTGCTGCCCCAGGGCAAAGGACAAACACTGCTATTATGTGAGAGAGTGAAGAGGGGGAGAGATTAAATTCCTGGATTTCCTCGTGTAGCTGATGAGTTGGAAACTTGGGCTCCTTTCCGCACGCTGAGCACTGTGTGGGAGAAGCACCAGGTTTATAATAAGGAGTGTTTCCATTTTTCTCAGGGTAGAAGCCTTGTATTTTCTTTTAAGGCTAAGCATACAAAAGATGGTAGTCTGGAGATGGGGCAGTCTAACATTAAGAAGGATTAGAGAGGCTTTTTAGCCCTGTCTGCAACTGCTCCAACTTGCTTGTGCATTGTAAAGGGAATTGCACAAAGCGAAGGGGTGAGGATTAAAGCACAAATGTCTCAATTAGGAATAGCTTGTGTCCTACAGCTCCCCTCCCTCCTGCTGGAGAGCTGGGGGTTGCTGCTGCTTCTGGGCTCTGTGTGTATTGAGGGAGGTCAGAGCAGCTGAGGAGCTGCTTTTCCCTAACATACCTTCTGTGTATCTATTCTTGCTGCTTTCTGGCTGTATAGAAAAGTACTGGGCTTTGGAGGAGTCCTGGAAAACAGCAGGCTGTTGGGCTATTGAGAGAGCTGTAAATTGATCTTAGATCTTAAATACTGCCTTGATTCTTTCAGAATGAGGAAATGCTGGGCTTGATGGGATCACCATGGATGGGAATACTTTCCTATGCCCACTTTTGTTCCACAGCAGCCTTGACATGTAATACTCGCTTGCTTTTCCTTTTAGGGTTATCCCACTAGCTGAAGCCTGCTCCATGGCTCATTGAGTGAATGCTTAGAGCAAGAGGTTTTCCTTCAAAACTCTGGTGAAGAGGGATCTTTACGGAAGGGTTTAAAGAATCTGTTGTGTTAAAACTAAGGCTCCCCCCTCCCTGCTTCCTGAAGTCCAAATCTGTCTGATGAGCTCGTAGTAATCAAAACTACATTTGAGCTGTGTGGGATGGGAAGCAAATTATGTATGGATCATAGTAGTCAACTCTGACCTATGCAGTTGCCATGACACAAGAGCATTACACCAGTCCTCTGGAATCTGCCTTCAGTTAATCTTACACAAAGCAGCTGTTTTCTGAGCAATTTGGTGCATTGGGTTTATAAATGTGCTGTAGATTAAAAAGTAGTTTTGTGTAATAAAAGAAACAATACAGTATTTGAGGTAGGCATGTTGTTACAAATCACTTGGAGCCTCACTGAGGGAGGACAGCTCCTGCCATGGGAGAAGCTGGGTACATCTCTAGCCACCACTCTTCAGTGAAGTATGAGGCGTATGAGCCTTCCTCCTCCTCCCCCTGTTGAGTCCTGTGCCTGTTTTGCAGAAAGCTGACAGCAGATGTTACAGTTAAGATAGCTGACATAGAAGAAAATCTATCAGCCTTAGCAGCAAAGAGCAATAGCACTGACGTGGACCTGAGCGCGCTGGAGACAGATGCCAAAAGTCTCGACCACGTCGTGAAAGAACTTGCAGAGCAGCTAGAGTTCATCAAGATCTCTGATGTTCGGGGTAAGTGTCACAGGGAGGGGGAGAAAGCAGCAGAGTGGCCAAAGATTTAATTAGTGCTTGGGTTTAAGTACCAGATTAATCTTCTAACTTATAATAAAACACAGTTCCTCAGGGACAGGTTCTTTCTGTGCATTAGCAGAGTTGCTGATGCAGCAGGAATTTTTGCCCCCTCACCCTGTCTCTCTTCCTCTGCACATTGCAAAGCTGGCTCAAATTCTTGGGGCACAGAATCATCCTAAAGTGTCATGCTGAGCATATTGTAGATGAGACACAACAGAAGAAAGTGCACTACAGATTGTAAGATACACTGGGACATCCCCCATTCTCCCCCCAGGCTGTTAAATTCCTGTTTCTGGGTAAAAAAAAAAGAGTTTGTGGTAAAGGGCCCAGTTCTTCTGAGCCACCCAAGCCTTGCATGTCCATTGGCACACTGAGATGGGCCAAGAATCAAAATTTGCTGGAGGAAGAGGAATGTCACCAAATTCTTTAGAAATTTGGAAAGCTGACTTCAAAGAAAATATTTTTAAATTTTTCTTTAAAATTTCCAGGTTTGCAGGAAGTCTGAGATTTGTTTCCAGTGAACATGGGAGGTTGCAGAGTGAGGCGAGTAGCATGTAGAACAGTGGAGTCCCTGACTTTTGGCATTCTGCAAAGGAAAGCTGCCCCAAGGTGCAGAGTACAGCCACCCCCGTAGGGTCCCTCATACCCGCACAAGGCTTCTCCAGGAGTTGTCCAAAATCAACAGTTCCATAAATCAGCATCTTTCATCAAGCAGTTGTTTCTTAGGAAAGCTCTGACCAGTTTCCAAGCAGTGACTCCATAAGCCAGACATCCCAGGGCAAGCAATAAGAATTAATATGATAAGGGAATCCTTAGGAAACAGACTGTTCCTTAAAAACCTTAAAAGGTCATATCTCCTTTTGCCCTTAGGGCAAGCAGAATTCAGTGACTAGGGTCAGAGAAAGGCTTGACTTCAAAGTCTAGCTTGACACACTAACACTTGACACAGGCTGAATTCTATCATCCTTGCAATAGCACTAAACACAGCTGCCAAGGCCAGCATTTCATTGAATGTGATATATCACTAACCCTGATCTGTCATCCGCTAACATCTATAATATACATTACTTTGGGTTACTTAACACAGTTCTCATCAGCTCCCTCTGACTTCTGCAGGAGCCTTGGATAGTATCACCAAGTATTTCCAGATGTCCCTGGAGGCAGAGGAAAGGGTCAATGCCTCCACTGTTGATCCCAATAGTGCCGTGGAGCTGTCAGCGCAAACACGGCAGGAAGTGGAAGACTTAATCAATGAGAAGGAGGCCCAGTTCAAGGCTAAACAAGAGGAGCAGTCGCGCCTTCTGGATGAACTCGCCGGCAAGCTGCAGAGCCTGGATCTCTCCGAGGTGGCTGAGAAGGTACACAGCTGAGAATCGCTGGGATAAAACCCACAGCAAAAATGGAGTTGGCTTTGTGATGAAGCGACGGGCGGGGAGGAACTGTAGGGCGTGACAGTGTGAGATGCGCAGTTGGTTCATGAAAAATGTACCTTGCTTGGTTGTGCAACCCTTGGTTTCGTGGGCTAGAACTGGATTGTTTAACTGGTGGGCTCAGACACTGCTGGCTTTCAAAGACCAGCCTTCCAAGTTGGTCTTCCTCCTACTCTTCCCAGCCCCAACAGAGCACCTGTTTTTGCATCACCCCTGTTCTAATCCAATGTTCTTTGCTAGGGATGGAGTTCCCACGTGCAGAGAAGTGTGGCAAATCTGCTGGGCTGAGAGCCATCCTCTTAAGCCTATCCCGAGTTCAGTGCTTGCGTTCCCTAGGCTCCCGTCTTCCCTTCTGCAGCTCCACTGAGTACACTCTGTGCCTGTATGGCGCCCGGCCAGGCAGCGCTTCTGCTCACACCGATGGGCCTCAGCATCACCCCAGGCTCATCCTCCTGCTCGAGACAAAGCACAAGTTACAGGGAGCTGCAGTCAAAAGGGCATTTATTCTGTTGAAGGTGCCTGCTGATCTGTAAATATGATTAAGGAGGGCTTTTTATTGGGAGAGGCTGGGTGTTCCTTCAGTTTCTCTTTGAAGTTGGCCAGCTGCATTCAGTGAACAATCCCTGAACAAGCCCCAGTGAAGGCAGGCTGCAGGGCACGCTCATTACCTCCCCTGGGCAGGCCGGGCCTGCAGTAGAGAGTGAGTTCTTCACAGGCTGATTGTCCCTTGTCCTTTACAACTACTCATCCCTCCCACTCCCTCAGCCCTCCTTTTTTCTCTGGAGGGAAGAAAGAGACATCTTTTTGTTTAGTTTCCCTTCCCCTACATTCCTGCCCTGACTGTTCTTGAGGACTGAAAATCTTGGTAGATGTTTATCAAGGCAGTAAATACTGAGTTGCTTGGAGGTGTAATCATGAGACACACACACATCTTTCTGCTTTCTAGCTACTGCTGGGTTACATGCCAAACAGGTAAGAGGGACTCATTTACACTTCACAGGAGACAGCTGCAGCTAACTTGGCTTAGCCCCTAGGTTTTCCCAGGGAGGTTTTTTGGCTGCTAAACCTGAGTTAGTGACTATCATTTGGCAAAAAGGGGGAGGGGGGGTGCGGGGCACAAAAAGGTGAAAGAACCTCACAAGATTGGGGAATTTTCTAATTTTCCCTCTATTTAAACCAACTCCTGTGTTATTTCATTACCAAACAGTTGACCAAATAGTGGATAATTCTCAGTGCAATGTTGCTGATAGAAATAGTTTCACTTATTTAAAAAAAAAAGTTTACTCCGAAATTTTTTGGTAGAATAGTGTCCTACTCCAGCCCCCACGGAGCCTAGCAATGGAAATCAGGCTGTGACTGCTTCCCTTGTCTCCTGTGTCCCTGCAGACATGTGGCACTGCTCCAGGAGCCTCCTGTGCCGAGTCCGAGTGCGGCGGTTTGAGCTGCCGAACAGACGAAGGAAAGAAGAAGTGTGGAGGCCCTGGCTGCGACGGGCTGGTGACCGTAGCTCACAGTGCCTGGCAGAAGGCTATGGATTTTGACAGAGACATCCTCAGTGCATTAGCAGAAGTTGAGCAACTCTCCAGAATGGTAAATGCCAAATCAATTGCTAAGATAGTAAAAAGGAAAAAAAAAACCGAAACCAACTTTCTGTTGTAACACAGACACTAATTGACAAAGTATGTGCTGGTTTTCTGCAGAAAATACTTCTTTTCAGTTGGGTAACTTCATCATGCTTGTAAATATCTTCAGAAAGGGAGCTTGCTAAAGTGAAGCTTCATGGATAACTAAACATCAGCCTGAGTTGTTTAAACTAGCACTGGTGGTATGGATCAGGGCCAGCTTCCAAGTGTTCTGTGAGTTTTATGAGAAAAAGCATTCCTTGTTACTATTACTTCTGACTCCAGCTGAATTGTTTTAAAACAAGCCCTAAAGCATAAGATAAGCAAGCAAGCTTTCCATTTTCCTCTCTTTAGGTTTCTGAGGCAAAACAAAGAGCAGATGAAGCAAAACAAAATGCACAAGCAGTTTTGCTTAAAACGAATGCTACAAAAGAGCAAGTGGACAGAAGCAATGAAGATCTGAGAAATCTTATTAAACAGATTAGAGACTTCCTCATGCGTAAGAACGTTACATTTTAATTACATTTTAATTCTGGGTTTGTGAAAACTAGCTTAACATCTGTATTATCTTCCAAGAGTTAATGCAATAGTTGTCATCATTCCCCCCACCTCCCCCAGACAGATAGTGTGTATGATGAAATCTGGAAACATGAGAAAAACTAAGAGAAAACCAAGATAATAAGAAAGTGAGAGCAAACTGTGACATGTTCTTGTGTGCATTTCAGCTGAGGCTGTTGTACTGCTGTACTTTGCCAAGTATGTCTGTAAGTTCTGGCTAGAAAGACAAAGTAGTATTAAAGGGGAAGGAAGTCAGAAACTGCGTTTCTCTCTCTGTAAGAAAGCAGGTAAAGGTTAAATGAGAGCCTTGTTTGCCAGCAGCCCATTCCTTGCCTGTTTGCTCAGGGGTGACTATGCTGGGAGCACAGATACATCTACGTGCAGCTGTTGGTTTTGTTTCCTGTGGGCTCGGGTCCCCCCAGCGTGGTGCAGCTGAGCACCAAGGTCTTCAAATGGCTTCCAAGAGAGCTATGCCAGCAGGGCCTGTACACCTGCTGGCCCTCTCCTGAGAGGGAAGTGTCATCTTGGGAAGTAGTTTTAACACTTTGATTTTCCATAAATCTGCGGGAGGAAGTTTCCCCATGATTTTCCTTCTTAAGGAAGCAGCTGAACAAGAATTTGAGCGCTGAGACGTGACAGAGGGAAGCTTTTACTCACATCTTTGTCATTTGTGTCCAATTGCTAGAAGACAGCGCTGACCTGGATAGCATTGAGGCAGTGGCTAATGAAGTGCTGAACATGGAGATGCCAAGCACTCCCCAGCAGCTGCAGGCCCTGACAGAAGATATTCGTGAGCGTGTAGAAAGCCTTTCTGATGTTGAGGTCATTCTGCAGCAGAGCGCTGGGGACATTGCCAGAGCAGAAATGCTGCTGGAGGAAGCTAAAAGAGCGAGGTATGCAGCCCTGTTTCATCTCATTGCATCAGAAAATGCAGTTTAACTTTCCCTGGTGTAAATTCTCATTCCTTCAGTAAGGGGCAGAACCAGCCCATTGCAGCATATGTTCTTTTTCCAGTTCCAAAGTAAGAGCATTTTTAGCATTAACAGAGTCTTGCTCCACAGCAAAGGTGCAACAGATGTAAAAGTCACTGCAGACATGGTGAAAGCAGCACTGGAAGAAGCTGAAAAAGCTCAAAATGCAGCTGAAAAAGCCATCAAACAAGCTGATGAAGATATTAAAGGAACTCAAGACCTGCTGACTTCAGTGAGTTCTTTATGAGTATTTGTTACGATAATAGAAACAGCACCAAGTCTGATGCTTAGAAACTGATGTAAGCCTGTCTAGGCAAAGTTCTTGGGTACTGCAAAGCAAAGGCTGCAGTTAAAATGCATCTAAGCCATTTCTGCCTTCACATCAACTTTTGAATGAGTGTGACAAATGCAAGGGGACTATTTGCTTATGAACAAACCCAACTAGACAACAGCAAAAAAAACCACCACAAGGCTTTTCTCACCCCATAACCTGCACCAGCCAAGTTGAATGAGCAGGACTGTAGCCCTCTAACACAGCAGGTCTCACAAGGCCCCTGGCAAGTCACACCTGTCAGCCACACTGGTTGTGTGTTGGTGTGCTCAGTGTCATCCACCACTGCAGCACCAGACTAAAATAAACAAATGCTGGATTGAAGTGCCAAATGCTGCAATCTTGTCAGATAGAGTATTTACAGACTTCATCTCAAAGCCCTCATGAGACCACAGTGCTATCTATACTTACACGAAGTTTGGCCAGTTTAGAAGCTTCACAAGTCCATTATCACATGATGGAGTCAAATGTCTGAAGTTTTGTCAGCAGATTAGTCAACTCTTTCGTGTATAATGCAATTAAATACTTTTTAACCATGTTCCTTAACGCTTTTGCAGCACCATATGTACCGTTCTCAAGCTGTGAGCTTTTTTACCTTGACTGCAATGGGCCATTTTTAGCCAAACTAAAACACTGTTTTTAACTCAGATATAGGGACACAAACTAGTTAGTTGAGCAGGGTTGATGGAGAAAATTTAGTATAGTATCTATTGTCTTTTGAAAGTCTAACTCTCATTCTTCTTTCTCTTAGATTGAATCTGAAAATGCAGCATCTGCAGAAACACTGAACAATGCTACCTTACGTCTGTTTGAGCTAGAGAAGAGTGTTGAAGACCTTAGGCAAAAGGCTGCTACAAATTCTGAGAATGTGGGAAATATAGAAGACAAAATTACTAGTGCAAAACAAAATGCTGAAGAAGTTAAAAAGGTGAGAAGCTCAGGAACAATCCTAAAGAAAAGCCAGCAAAACTCTCCCAGGTTTGGCTAAAGGGAGATCAGTGAATACATGTGACCCATCACATTTATTGTTCCTATTCTGTGGTTAAAAATACTCCAACATTTACACTCTTGCCAAAGATAGCTACTTTTTACTTTGATATCAGATCCTGAGAGAGAGATGCATTGGGAAGTTTTCAGGTTCTGAAATAGCTGCAGGAAACCTGTCAGCCTTTCATAGATAGGTTTCTGTTCCTCAGCTTTACTATCTGTCGCAGGAGAACTGGTAACTTTTTTTTCCACTTGTATAGAGTATTTATGGTTCTATGACAATGATCGATTCAGGACAAACAAACCAGAATTTGGCATATACAGAATCAAGCAACAGAAAAAATAATTATCTTAACATAAAACTGAAGTAATTGCTAAATATCAGAGATGCAAGATTTTCTCTGTGAACGTATGGCATTGCTCCCAATGTTTGCTACACTTGTAATAGCAAAAGAATGTTCATTAACGAAACAATCGACCAATCTGCCAAAGGAAGTTTCATTGCTCCCATCTCTTGTCTGTAGTTAGTCCACCAATCTCCAGAGAGCCATTTCCTGATAGGAGAGCTGCATTATCCATCAACTCAACAATATCCAAATACTAAGTAGTATTTCAGGTGCTGTCAAGTAAACACAAGAGAATTCCAGTGCTGCTGTGATTTGTTATCTTGCTTAATGGTTGGGCCATAGGACTTCTTAATCTTAACCCCACAACAAAAAGCAGAGCTGAGAAACCAGCCTCACGACTTTTCCAGCACCTTCACCAACCCCACCTGGGCAGCTAGGTCAGTTCTTGTTACTGAAAGGGTAGCAAGGGTATTCTTCCCCAGATGCAACCACTCAGCCAGGAGCAGTGCCATGTGTAGCTTTCCAGTGGTTCTAAGGGCCATGGCTTCCATTAGTTACAGAACCCTGTAACTGAATCCCATAAATCTCTGCCAAGAAGATTCATTGAAGCTGTGAAACAGCCACAGATCTGCAAAAGAGCAACTGATGAGTCTTCACCACAGCTCTTAGTCTTGGACAGGAAGTAGGAAATACCCTGACACTGTTTCTGCTTTTGTTAACTGAGCTCCCAGCGCAGTCTCTCCTTGCACCCGGATTAGTAAAGGACAGAGGAAATGCCAACTCCCGCTGTATTGGCTTCACATGAGCTCCATCTTGTGCTTGAATTTGGAACAGGTCCTCAACAACGAGCTGAGCGGCAAGTACAGAACCGTGGAAGAGCTCATTGCCAAGAAGACAGAGGAGTCGGCCGAGGCCAGGAGGAAAGCAGGCGTGTTGCAAGATGAAGCTAAAGCCTTGTTGGCTCAAGCAAACAGCAAACTCCAGCTGCTCAAAGGTAAGGCTGTTCTGAGGAGGTAATTTGGCACCTTAGAACATGAAGCAATGTCACGCTGTTAAACCAGCAGAAGGGTTAACGCTATTCATCAGCAGAAGGGGAAAAGAAAAGGTACTTATTTGTTACTGAGGCTTGATCTGCTTTCCTTATTATGGACACAATGCAGTCTTTTGAAGCAAAGATTTCTATAAAATAAGCTGAAACTTACAGGTGAGACACAAACTTCTGGTATGGCACCTTTCACTGCTCCCAGAACCACTGCAGAGAAGGAATAAAATTACTCTGCTCAGGACGAGGACTCACCTGTTCCAGCACGACCCCCAGCTTCAAACAGTACTCCCCCAGCCCACCCTGGAAAGCTCTTAAAACAAAAGCTAATCAGGACACAGGAGTTCCAGTTTACAGATTAATTTAACATTTACTGTTGACAAAGCCAATTGAACCAAGAAGAGGCAATCTGCCCCTTGCTACCCGAGACAGAATTAAATTTTCCTTCTTGTTTTGCCAGGCCAGGAACTCATTCTTCCCCTCTTAGCTACTCTCGCCCAGTTACAGTGACTTGCTGAGTAGTCTTAATCATCACAAGCCAAAACATTTCACTGTTATGTAAAAGCCACCATAGAACAAAGAATGACAATTATGTTAGCCCTCAAAATATACTTTTGGATTTTCACCTTTGGAAAATAATTTCCTTGTTCCTTTACATCCCTATGTTAAGAAACAAAAAGGTGCCATTCCGGCCTTTGCTGGGTTTTGGGTAGTTTTTTGTTTGGTTGGTTTTGGGTTTTTTTCCTCCAATCAGAATATCTTCCACAATAAAAATAAATTTGAATAGTAGTTTATCCATAACTATAATGATTTATATTTCACTGCATTAAAACACCACCAATTAAGCTGGTCTTCCCCTTCCTTTGCCTACAGATTTGGAAAATACATATGAAAACAATCAAAAAGTTCTGGAAGACAAAGCCAAGCAGTTGGTGGAGCTGGAAGAGACTGTTCGCTCCCTCTTACAGACAATCAGCCAGAAGGTTGCCGTTTATAGCACTTGCTTATAAACAGGAGCGGGAGGTGCTTGTGTTCAGGGTCAGTTTTACAAGTATTATATTAGTTCTTCTTGACATTACACTAAGACCTGGTAAGGTGAACAGGTTTTATATTGACTTTAAAGTCACAGAACCAAAGAAAAGTAACTTTTTGATGTTGAAAATAAACAGTACTTTTGTATCACTGTATGTACCTAGTATGACTCATTAAGTTCCTTCCTATTTTCAGTAGCTGCAATGGTACATCAATTAATCCTTTAGCAAGTCTTGTTCTTAAACTGGTTAGAGATCTAATAAAATCTTGGCTTGAACTATGTAATTCTAAAGAAGGGTTCCTATTACTATGAAATACAGTATGGTGACTCAAACCAAATTACCAGTGAATGAAGAGCTGTCATCCACGTGTAGTTAGTTAAGCCACAGTACTCAAAAAGGATTGGGTACCCCCTGCATGATACCCATTTAGGCTTAAGACTACTTTCATGTCACTGATTATGAAACATGTGATACATAAAGTGAGAACACAGGTCAGCACTGAAAGTATGAATGCACCAAATTTATATGATAAAACAAGCTTGGAATCACAAAATAAGCAGAGTGGAAGGGACCGACAAGGGTCATTGAGTCCAACTCCTGGCCCTTCACAGGACCCCCAAGAGTCACACCCTGTGCCTGAGAGTACTGTCCAAAGACTCCCTGAACTCTGTCAGGCTAGTGCTATGACCACTTCCCTGGGGAGCCTGTTCCAGTGCCCAACCAACCTCTGGAGGAGGAACGTTTTTCTAACACCCAGCATAAGCCTCTCCAGCACAACTTCAGGCCACTCCCTCAGCACTGGTCAGGAGAGCAAAGAGATCAGTGCCTGCCCCTCCTCTTCCCCTTGTGAGGAAGTTGCAGCTGCAATGAGGTCTCCCCTCAGTCTCCTCCAGGCTGAACAGACCAAGTGACCTCAGCCACTCCTCATACAGCTTCTCCTCAAGGTCCTTCAACCATCTTTGTCACCCTCCTTTGGACACTCTCTAATAGTTTAATAGTTTTTATATTGTGGTGCCCAAACCTGCCCCCAGCACTTGAGGTGACGCTGCCCCAGAGCAGAGCAGAGTGGGACAATCCCCTCCCTTGCCCAGCTGGCGATGCTGTGCCTGATGCCCCCAGGACACACTTGGCCCTCCTGGCTGCCAGGGCACTGCTGACTCAGACTCAGCCTTCCATGATCCAGGACCCCCAGGTCCCTTTCCACAGTGTTGCTTTCCAGCCTTTCATTCCCCCATCTGTCCATACATCGCGGTGCAGAATCTGGCACTTTCCCTTGCTGAATTTTCAATGGTTGGTGAGTGTGCAGTTCTATAATTGGTCAAGGTCTCTGTGCAGGGCCTCTCTGCCTTCCAGGGAGTCAACAGCTCCTCCCTGTTTCGTATCATCTGCAAACTTGCTTAGTATCCCTTCCCGTCCTGACTCCAAGTCATTAATGAAGAGCATTGGGCTGAAGATGAAGTCCTGTGGAACCCCACTAGTGACACGTCACCACTCTGATGTCACCCCATTCACTGTAACCCTTTGTGCCCGGTCTGTGAGTCAACGATGTGTTTATCCAGCTGTGTGCTGGAGACTATGTCCAGAAGGATCCTGCGAGAGACAGTATCAAAAGCTTTGCTGAAATCAAAAAATGTTACATCAGCTGGTTTCCCTTGATCAGCTATGGGGGTTATCTTGTCATAAAAGAAAATCAGGTTTGATAAGCAGGACTTTCCTCTCATGAAGCCATGCTGGCTGTGACTAATGACTGCATTGTCTTTCAGGTGGTTTTTGAGCCCTCCCACAATAATCTTCTCCATAACACTACCAGGCACTGAAGTGAGACTGACAGGCCTCTGACTGAGTGCCAGATTCCAGGGTCCCCCTTGCCCTTCTTGAAAATCAGGGACAACTTTCACCAGTTTCCAGTCACCTGGGACCTCTCCAGATTCCCAAGACTGCTAAAAAAAAAAAACAAACAAACAAACAAAAAAAACAAAAACAAAAACAAAAAAAACCAGCAGGCACTTTGTGATGACAGCAGCAGCTCCCTGAGGATCCTTGGATGAATGCCATCAGGCCCCATAGATTTTGTAGGGATCCAGCTGCAGCAGATCCTGCACAATTCATAGTTCTCCAGATAAGGGCACTGACACCCTCTTGGTCCATGATCAATGTTGAAGACAGAGGCAGAGATTGTGTTAAACACCTCTGCCTTGTCCCTGTCTCTGTTGTGAGGTGACCATCTTCATCCTGTAATGGGACAATGTTATTTTTACACTGCCTATTGCCATTAATATATTTGAAAAAAAACTCTTTTTAAAATTGTCCCCCACAGTTCTGGCAACTTCAACTCCAGTTGCACTTTGGCCATGTGAATTTTCTCCCCACAGTGGCCAGCAGCATCTCTGTGTTCTTCCCCTGGCACCTTACCATGCTTCTACTGGGCATACACCTTCCTTTTTCATCTTGTTTCCAAGAGGATTCCTGTTCAGCCAAGCCAGCCTTCTGCCTCACCTGCTTGACTTCCAACACTTGGGAATTGCCTGTTCCTGTGCCCTTAGGAGGTGATGTTTAAAAAATGACCAGCACTGGTAAACCTCAGCACCTGAGAAAGCATTTTCCCAGAGGACCTTACTAATTCCCTGAGCAGCCTGAAGGTCTGCTCTCCTCACGTCCAGAGCTGATGTTTTGCTGGCACTTTTCCTCCTGACACCAGGGATTTTAAACTCGATCCCTTCGTAGTTGCTGTGGCCAACATGGCCACCACTCTCGACTTCGCTTACGAGATCCACTCTGTTGACAAGCAGTAGATCAAGCAGGCCATTTTTCCAAGTCATCTCCCTTAGAACCTGTCCCATAAAGTTGTCATCCAGGTTTTTAGGAATCTTTTGGCCCAGGTGCGATGTTCCCAGTTAACTTCTGGCAAGCTGAAGTTCCCCATAAGGCCAAGGAGAGTTGATTTAGAAGCATCCCCTAGTTCCTCAAAAAATAATTCATCTGCATCATCATCCTGGCTGGGAAGTCTACAGTAGGCTCCCACAATGACATCTGCATTATTTGTTTGCCCCTTGATTCTTACCTAGAGGCTCTTAATGGTGCCATTGCCAACATTCTAATCCTTCTACTACACAGAGTGCCACCCGTCTGCCTCTTCTGCCCTGCCTATCCCTCCTGAAGAGCCTGTCACCAACAGGCATGCCACTCACAGGACTTAACCCACCAGGTTTCACTTATACCAATGACCTCAAATCTATGGGATTGGGACAAAGCCTCAAGCTTCTCTTGTTGGTTCCTCATGCTGCATGCAGTAGTGTAGGAACATTTCAAGAAGATGATGCCTTTCTGGGAAAAGAACTACAGAAGTTCACAGAGCATGTAATGTGAATCAATTAAGGAGCTGTACACAGCTCTAAGAACAGCCTGTACTTAACGCAAATAATGTGCAAGAGTAGCATCCAGCTCACTGTAGCTTCAGCTCAAAGTTATCTGTATTACAGTGCACCTTCAGAGAGCTGTACAGTATGGCTTTACAGCTACAAACATTCATCAGCTACACAAGCCAGCACCCAAAACTGCAATGTGTTTGCACATCCTGACTGCTAACTCTGACCCCAGGGTTCTATCTGTGTATGTTCCTTGATTGACACCTTACCTAACCTTGACTAACATCATCAAAATCAGGACAACTAGGGCAGAATACAGCACCACCTAAGCAAACTGAAGGGCATTATGGTTACATAAATAACTACCCCTAAGCTCCAGAGGTTACAAACACCACCACAGAAAAAAAATCCATTGAAGGAATTGATCATCACAGCAGCATCATGCACCATTCAGTGCCAGTACGCTCAGCAGCTGTTAGGAAGTGCCAGTTTGGCAGCACTCAAGCCTAACTGCCATGAGACCATTGACAGGTGGCTCAGCAGCTCATCTTACTTTTACAAACACTTAACTAGGATAGGAATGACAGTGAGAGAAGTAACAAAAATAATTTTAAGGCCTTGATTTTTATTTTCAAGTGTCTGGAAAACTATGGTCTCCAGTACAGACTTAGTAGTATTATTGATTATAAGTTTCCCTGGCTTTTCAAATTTCATTTAACATAAAATGAGATACAAACTTTTGTAAACTGATGAACCTCAAGAATGAATTGCAGTATGACTGCTACAAACATTCAGGAGGTGAAGGGAGTGGACACAAAGCTGTTTCTGAAAGAACTAGGCTTCTGGGAAGAACTTGCAAATCACATGATTAACACTTAACATTTACCTGTGTTAAGCTGGAAGTGATTCTGAAATACCAAGACCTATTGGAAGAATCAAACTTTTCTCCCCTGTTGTCTCACCTTTGCCTTCCATTCAGCAACTTCCTACTAACACCTGAAAGCAGATCCACATTAATTCACTAGCCCAGCATACCCATGAATCAGATGGTGATAGGCTTAATGAGGTGTCATGGTTTAACCCCATCTACATTTAAAGCAGGAGTTAAGAAAATAAACCACAATGAAGAAGAGTATCACTGGTGTTTTGCCGATTAACTGGTATGGTAATGCTGGCATCCATCTCCATCACTCACTGTGGATAATGGATCAATACTTGAATAAGAAGCCATAAAGCAAGCTAGAAAACTATAACCATCTTGTCTATACACAGAACCAAGTAGCTGTTGCACCACTTTCTGAATGTGCACTTCTCATTCCATTGGCATAATGAAAAAAGACATGCACAATACCAGCAGGTATTAAGGTTTTCTTCAAGGCAGAAGAGCTTGGCAAAAAAAGAAGAAATGGCACCTTGGAAAATAAGTTAAAATGAACTAGTGGAATTGGGCACACTCCACATACATGTTAATGATCTTCCAAAGATGTCATCAGTGTGTTTCCTCACATATTGAACAACCTAGACACTACAAGGATCCAATCAGCAAACAAAATCCAAGAAGACTGTCCAGCCATGTCAAATATTTATTAAGCTCTCTTGCTACAGAAGAGACAGAAAGAGAGAACAAAATAGAAAACAGAAGAGAAGAAAGTATGTCTTAATTGTGTGGAGAGCTGACACTGCAGCCCTTATGTGTGGAAGGTGCAGAATAACCCTCATGTCATAGCACTTAACAGCAAACACTGCTTCACTACCCAGTTTTAGCATTTCAAGTTTAAGAGAGCTGGACAACGGAAGCTTTAAAACCAAAAAAGATTAGGTACGATGAATTTGTCTTCAATCTTGCATTTCTCAATCAGCACTCAATTTTTCCCCTTACAAGTTTTCAATATGAAAACATGACGTGGAGAATCACACAGAGAGTAATTTTCTCTTTAAAAAGTCAATATAATTTTAATTGATCTATACGAGCCCCTCTTCTCCCAACAGCCCAACACCACTAGGTCAAAACAAGTTTTGGTACTCATATGTAAGAAGTAGGTTAAATACCAAAGTTAATCCCTTCAGAAGGAAACCCATTTTTGTGCGGAAGTGACAGTGGCATTTTAAGTGCCAGTGGCATTTTAAGTGCCAGAATCCAACTGGTTTATTTTATCACTACTTCAAATAAGAAAACACAAGGTATGCTGGACAGTTATCCAGAGTTCTGACCAGCACACCTGATAATCCCATGCAGCAGCAAAATGTTTGGTTTTGAAAAAGAAAAGAGTTCTGGCAGGCTGCTTTTCTGCAACACTCATCGTGTAAATAAACATGTGATTCTATGTATTTAATTTACAGAGACTGGATAATTCCACTTGTTCCAAACTCTACTTGTTTAAATATCTGATGTTTAAAATTAAGATATTCACTTAAGTCAGTCCTAAAATCCTCAGACTCAGCCTTCCATAAGGGCCCACAGTCCATTTTCAGAGATGTACTATATATGTACAAAGATCTGCTCTTTCATTTTAGAAGTTGATAGCTTTGCCAAAGGATGCTGCTAGGTTTGCTTCCCTGAAGGCTTCTGACACTGTCTGTAGAGAGCAAACACAAAAAGTTACAAGTCATTAACAGCTACATGGAGTAACAGCAGGTCTGTGTAATGGTGTTCAAGAGTCCCTTTAGAAAACACTTACTGGATGGGCATGGCAGACTCTGGCTACATCTTCACATGACGCTCCATATTCCATAGCAAGCGCAGCTTCATTCACCATTTCACCAGCACCCTGAAATTTAATGGCACTTGCAATTAGCACAAATCCTTATGCGGTTGTCCAGGCTCTCCTGAATCAGTAACAGCTTATAATTAAGCATTATCTGCTAAAAAAAGAAAAGTTATGTTTTAACCAGCACTTCACCTGTGTTCTAATGCAAGTCATAAGTACTTAATCTATTTGGTGGCTGTGCTCAAACCTAGCATAAATCTAAGCATTAATGAGAGTATTTGTTCTCTCATTCCTGAGAGTTGTGCTAAAGTTGGGCATTTTTCCATGAAAGGAAACCTACCCAAAACTGCAATGCTTCCCCAAAAAGTTTAATAGATAACTAGATAAACAAAAGCATGTTACTACACCAACACCCTCATTTTAATTTGCTGTATTTATGCATATTTACTAAGAGAATATATCTTTGAAGAGTCAAAAATAGTTAAATATCCTCTTACATTTTTAGCACTCAGATCCACACCATAAGATTTTTCCCCAGTCCTTTCCCAATGAACAAAATGGGATTTATTGGTATGAGACAGACAAAGTTGTGCTTCCTTTAAGGCATGTTGGTTTCTAAATTACTACAACTGCAAGAGAAAGTAACTAGCATAGAATCTTATTGAGAGCAGTTTTGGTGTTTCTCTTGAGGAAAGCTGTACACAAAAATGTATGGAAGTGTTTCTGCAAACATATTTTGAAAAAAAAATGTATTTACAGCTAAGAAACAAAACAGAAAGACTAGGGTCTAACTTTGACCAAAAAAAACCAAAAACCCCCTAAACAGGGGAAATCCCAAAGGTTTTTTTATTCTAAATCCCATAAATTACTGACCCCAGGTTTAGTGACTGCAGCATAAGATTACCACCTTTGCTGAAGTCTTTAGTTGCAGAGATGGGAAAAAAGAAAACACCAATGCAAAATCCACAGTCTTTTCAGCTCCCTCAACTTCCAAAAGTTGAATCAACAATTTCTGCTGTTCTCTCAAGTATTTGGCAGTATTCATAAAAACAAACCAAAAAAAACCCTCCACAACAAACACCACCACCAAAAATCCTCACCACACAAAACTGGTCAAAGAAACCAAATAACCATAGCAATTCAAGAGGGGAAAAAAAAAGCTGGGCTTAATACCAAAGTAACTGAAAAGTGGGAAGGAGGGCAGGGGTGCAGAAAAGAACTGCAAAAAAAAAGCAAGTATGGTGAACTCAAACCTTCCTGTTTACAAACACGACTTCTAACTCAACAACTATGCAACACTAAATAAAAAGAAGGTTACAAGGCCAAGGAAGCACAATCGATGATACTTACTGAGCCTAAAATGTGAGCACCCAACATCCTGTCTGTTGACTTTTGACTAAGTATCTTCACCATGCCATCTGTGTCAGCATTTGTCTTTGCTCTACTGTTCGCAGCAAATGGAAATTTCCCAATTTTGTATTCTACACCCTGCAAAACAGATGTGTTACTGAGTGAATGACCAACGAGAACAATGTAACCAACTGCTAAGTACATGAAAAGACCCAATACGGAATTAAAACAGGAGACACAGAGGAATGCACATGAACAATCACCAGAAGTGGTATAAGAGTGAACTAAAAAAGATTAATTTGCAAATGAACAATATTAATGTCACAGAATGCAAGTCATTACAGAGAACTGTGGGTCTTGGGAGAACGGCATGCACAAGAGCATCATTCACTCACATCCCCTAAGCAATAAACTCAAATGCAAAAATTTGGATAAAGTAACTAAACAACTAGAGAGTGAAACCAGACTCAAGGTGAAAAAACAGTTGTTGTCTGGAAAGAAAACAAACAGTACCTCTTCCTTCAGCTGTTCTTCTGACTTGCCAACCCAGGCCACTTCAGGGTGAGTGTAGATCACAGAGGGAACGCAGTTATAGTCAATGTGAACTGCTCCCCCAGCCATGCCTTCCACACAAAGAATGCCTTCATCCTCAGCTTTGTGGGCCAGCATAGGTCCAGCAACTACATCACCAATAGCATAGATGCTATCAGACCAATGAAACAGAATAAGACATTGTTTAAAAACATCCTAGCACACCTGGGCTACCTTACATAACAGTCTGTTTGAAACGTTACTGAAACCTCAAATCAAAACAGATTAAAATACTACATTTTAGCAGTTTCCACAGAATGACCACACTTCAAGAGGTACGTAGTGACATGAAACAGACAGTGACTTTTAAATTACAGAACTTCAAAAGCTGACTAAAAATTTTTAGCTACTGAAATGATAGATATCTTGAGCTTTCTTTTCAGAAAAGACGTTCTGTTATTAAAAACCAGAACTGCGTTAGTAGATTATAAGTGTTCTGCATTAAAAAAAAAAGTAAAAAATTTAGTCTTACGTACTTTGGAATTTTGGTTTGGAATCTGTTGTTGACTGGAATTCTCCCCCTCTTATCAAGTTCAATTCCAATTTCCTCGAGACCTAGATTTTTTGTAAAAGGACGCCTACCGATGCAAACTAGGAGCACATCACAAGTTATTACTTCTGCCTTGCCACCAGCAGCAGCTTCAACACTACAGCAAAATAAGAAGCAAAAATGTTAAGCTGTAAACTTGCAGCCTTATCTGTCTCTGGCTAGTAACTAATATGACCCAGATGGTGACCTCCTGGCTGGGTCTGGCATCCAAAGCACCTCATTCAGCCTGCCCCACGCTTCCTCCTTGCAAGAGTTCAGCAGTAGAAGAGGGAGGAAGGGACAACACGTCTTACTACACTTCTTAACAGTTCTTAGAAAGAAATTCAGAAATTTCTTAGAAATTCAGCATGCTTTTGCTAATTTGAATAGCAAATAGCATGACTTGACAGGATCAAACCCCTACAGCAAAGTAATTGCTGCTGCGTACTTGCCACCCAAAGTATATATATGCTTTGGGGTGGGGTAGGCCCATGTATTCTGAGGAAGCTTTCTTCTGGCCCAGGAATCAAACACCTGTTAGCAGCTGCCCTGCATCCCATGCATCCCTCAAGTGCATCTTTTGTTTAATTGCACCCAGAACAAGTTCAGTTCATATACTCTGAGAGCACAAGAACCAAAGCACGGGAAGCGAGGATAATTTGAAGGGTGTTTCAAAAGCATGCTCTGAACCAGAATGATACTCTAGAAGTAGAAACAGACTACATGAGAGACCCAACCAGCATCAGCAGGGCATGTAAAGAAGCCCAAATCCTGGGCCTTTACAGTAAGGAAGGACAGACTATCCCAAGCTACAGTGATACAGCAAGTAAAGGTCACCATATTAAGACTCCAGTGAAAAAACATTTAAGCTTATTTTTGTGAAGTAACATCAAGCATTTTTTTAAACTACAGTTTCTGCACAGAGAATCCATTAACACAAACAGAAGTAGTGCATACTTATGGATTTTTACAAAGCACATTTGCTTTATGTGTTTCTATATTAACTGTTCATGTATAAAACTTCAAAGGTCTTGAGTATGACCATTAAAATAGACTCTTCAGGTAGTTTCATTTATTTCCGTTCAAGAACAATAATATCTCTGCCATGCTTACTCTAAGACAAGATGACCTTCTAGTAACTAGCCAAGAATTAATGGCTTGAAAATGACTATGAACAATCAAGGTATTTATGCTAATTAGACCAGAAGCAAATATCTTACATGAAAAGAATGATTTAGAGTTCTGTTTTTATTAGTGATCTCATTATAACAGTGGTTGTATGCCAGCAAGCCCTCAACTCAAGTCAGTGGAACCTCTCCTGTACAAGCAACCTAGGACTCTATGAACCCAAAATTATGAGCTCTGTAAGTTACAAAGGAGGATAAACATTTAAATACACTAAAGAATTATTCTTCATTCCTGTTAAACAAATAGTATCAGACTGTATTTTTAAATAGGCTTGATGGATTGGGAGGAAGAATATACTTGGCATTCTTTTAGTTTTATGTTAAACACTTACGCTACATCTATTTTTCCATCTGGTCTCTTGGTAGCACCAGTAACTTTGGTGTTCAGTTTAAACTTGAATCCCTGCTTCTGAAGAATACGTTGGAAGTTTTTAGAGATCTCCATGTCAATTCCCATTCCACCAACATGGCCCATGAACTCAACAGCTGTCACATCTGCACCAAGGCGTTGCCAAACTGAACCCTGCAGTCACAACAGTAAAGGTAAAAGTTTTTGAAAAGCAAATTTCAGATACTTTAATATTTACAACAAACTGTAAACTCTTACAAAGCAGGATAACATGCAACAGCAAACTGATCAGTTTCTACAAACATGACAGCATAAAACAAGCTTAACTTTCCCCAGCCTTTCCAGAAAGATTTATAATTGCTTATTTGCAGACTCAAAATGTCCGTGACCAAATTCAGGGAATTAGGTTTTAAAGAAATAGCTAACAAAATCACTAAATATAACTCATGTTTTATGTTATAGGTATAGAAGAAATTAAAATCAAAGAATCTGAAAGGAAAACCCACAGGGAATTGCTTGTGGTGTTCTAATACCACTACTAATTCATCAAAACAATACCACATTAAGGAAATTTTACACAATGAAATGGAACCACTGATGGTCCTGTCTGTATTTATAACCTTAACCACGATCATCAACCTCACCAACAAAACCCATGTACACCCTATTTACCTGCAGTTACCTACATCCACTCAATACAGAATTTCACTTTGCTTACTCTTTCTCAGCTTAATGGTCAGCAGGCTAAGCAACCACTTGGCAGATGGGCACAGCTTCAAGCAATTTCAAGACCAGCAAACATAAATTCTTTTTGAAACACGTAGGTGTGAGGCAAAAGGACTCAGACCAAGATGAACTACAAAGTCTCCACCCTTTTGGTTGATAGAATATGTACTATCAGATCACATTAAACATATCTGAAGATTAACTACTAAACACAAGAATTTTTCCTGACTATCCTGGCATCCCCCCACATCCCTACTCCTCCACAAGAGAAAAATAAATATGCAAGGCCCTGTATGTTCCTCTCTCATTTCTCTGCTTATCTAACCAGCTGCAGAAGTACTGACCCAACAAACACTTATCCCAGCTTTTCTGGTAAAAAATGGAGCTAGCAGGCTATGAAGTCTGAAAAGATTCATTACAACTCACTCAACTGTTAAATCACAACAACACCACCAAATAAAAAATAACACCTTCTTCCTTTACAAATTAAAGGCTGAGTGGTTTAAATATCCTCTCACCAGTTCCACACCAATAACTCCTGCACCAATGACAACCATCTTTTCAGGAACTTTTTTCAGCGACAGCGCACCAGTGGATGACACAATGTTATCTTCATCAATCTAATGACAAAGAAATGCACAAAGGGAAGTTTACAATCTCTTTTACATACTATATATACAAAACACACAGAAGGGAAGTACAATCAGGTGCAAATCATTATTACACATTCAACTGTGCGGCTGTGAGACACTGGAAAGGAAGGACAATTAAGTTCAAATACGTACAGTAATTCCAGGGAAAGGAGCAACTTCTGAGCCTGTGGCTATGAGTATGTTCTTTGTATTGATAACTTGTGTGCTGCCATCTTCTTTAGTTGCAGTGACTTGGTTTTTGCCAGTTATTTTTCCAAACCCAGATACATGTACAACCTTTAATAATCATAACACAATGAAGTCAGATTCAAATATGTAAGTTAGGCTACATTTCACCTGAATCTCACTAATATTTAGAGATGCTGCTAAAACATCTCTCTGCACCACTACCTGGTACAAATCACAAAGTACCTGTATACTATTCTTTTAAGCAGATTAAGAATGAAGGCACTGGGCATTTAAAAGTTTTCTGGAAGAGAAGCATTCAAATTCTGCTCCTGTCAAATCAGTCATTCTAATTTATGTGGCAATGTGAAAATGTAAGAGTTAAGAAATTCAGATCCAAAAAATGGATTTACCTCAGTATATAATCCAAACTAACCTTGTTTTGTTTAAATAAATGAGCAATTCCACCTGTTAAGGCCTTCACTGCACTACTCTTCTGTTCCATCATCTTCTCTAGATTCAAACGGATCCCTGTAACTAAGGTTAAAACAAAACAATTTACACCAAGCATTGCAGTGTGTTAATGTTAAAGGAGCTAACCTCAACACAGTTAACAGCTCTGACACAGAAAGATGTGTTGAATGGCCCTACTAAATGCTAAAGGTTACATTCAACAACTGCTATGTTGAAAATCAGTATCGCACTTTTCAACTATAACTTATATATCCATTATTCAGAGTTCAAAGAGCAGACACATCCCTAAGCCTCCAAGTGACAGAGAAAGGATATTATTTATAACTCTAAAAGTGTTCTGACCAGAAAATAATACTAATCAGATTTGAAAGATTAAATTTACTTCTTGGTGGAAATTACTTATGTTAACAGGCACTGGCAGTTCTTCACTCACTTTCAATTCCTCTATTAGCGAAATCTTTTCCATGGGCCAAGTGATAGAGATGTGAGTTGTTCAGCAAGGCCTAAAATAGACACACAAAAATGTGAATTTGGACATACATTCACAAGAATGAGTTATTTATTACAAGGAAAAAAAATTATATTATTTGCCAAATGTTCTCACTATTAAGAAAATGTTTGACACATTTGTGTTTAAAAAGGTATATTTCAAACAAAGAAATTGTACACAGTAGCTCCTACTGAAACATTCAATAAAGTTACATACTTTACACAGAAACAGAAAACAGTTAAATCCACACCTATCCTTTTTACTCATTTCACCACAGAAATTGATAATTACTCCATAGGGATTTGAAAAAAGAAAAACAGACTAAGTAGAGGAGAAGAAAGATGATTCTAACTGACAGCCAAAGAAAAGATACACAAAAACTGGATGAGGAAAATCTACACTAAAACGCCTGTTAAGATTTTAGCCTGTGTAGACATACGCAAGTTAAATTTTAAGGTTTTGTGCTGAAGTTAGTACAACTGCATAGCCAGCTGAGCTGAAGCTGGATGCCTTGGAGCCAGCTCAGGTACATGAATCTTCCAAATTCATAAATAAAATTAGAATAGTTTTTATGCAGATGGCTATAAAGTAGTAGCTTCAAATTCAGAACCTCAATAATTGTATTTTGATTAGAAATAGCAATATAGTTAAGGCAGGATCTTACTAAGAAAATTGATTCTTTCTTATAGCCACCCCAAATACGAAATTATCTGTATCTTTGCAAGGACAACAGTGCAAGTTTGCACAGAGTTAAAGCAGGCACAGTAAAAGACTCAAAGAACACTTTGAAATACTTGCCTTATCTACATATGCTTGAGTAAAATTAACACTATCAAATTAAGATAATTCCATTTTTATAATTTTTATCAACTGTCTTTAAAATTAATTTCTCCACTTCACATAACTGTCACAGCCCCAAATCTGTAACATCCACATTACTTAAAAGATGCAACCATTGCTTAAGACTTCAGCAAGTAGAAAGGAAAAAAAAACCCCATGCCCAATGTATTATTTTGAGTGGTTTTCTGGAAAGGAATATTTGAATCATTTGTTATTGCCCTGGTGTACACAGCCTACATATCCACTTCTTAGGTTTACTGCCATTCAAAGAAATTCTAGATAGCATTCAAGTTTAACCACAGGTTCAGTAGTATTTTCATAAGAGCTCTAAAGGATAAAAAAATAAAAAGGGACTTGACAAGTTAGTTAAATACATCCTAGCAGCTTCAAACTTTCAAGGTTAACACCGTACGGATTAACACTTTCGAGTGGTGCTTCAATATATTAAGATACTCTGAACTTCATTATTATTAAATATTTATAAAAAATGAATATAATTTTTTTTTTAAACTTAGTATTTATACTCTATTTTCTCCTCCCATGTGAATGGAACCTCTTGAGCAAAAGGATTAGAAACAGCAATACAGTTAGGAGGGATCTTGTTAAGAATATTATGTCTTACTACAGCCATTACAAACCTGGCATTAGCAGTGCCTTCCTTCACCTGCTGGGTGCTACTGAGGCAGAGCCCCCAGCAACAGCACTGTTCTTACAAAGGCCGAGGTCTGAACAGACTTTAAACTAGACTGATGATGTCAAATATGAAGTTCTTATTAATTTCTTCTTGCTTCTCCTTTCTTTCAGAGTGCATGTGCTGGACTCAGCTCTTTCTCTCCACACCTGCTCTACTCCACAGAAGCACCACCAGCCTCGCCCTCCGGGCCGTTCTGTACAGGTACATCCACCTTGAGAAACTCCTTCCTAATCTCCTTCCAAGCGAAGCACATCATGTCAGCTCTTTTTAATGAAGCTATGACAAACTACGTACACTCACCTTGGATGGAATACATCCAACATTCAAACAGGTTCCCCCTAACGTTGCATTTTTTTCTACACAGACAGTCTGAGGAAAAAGAACAGAGGGGGAAAAAAAGAATTTTTTAGCAATACTCTGCCACCATTTCCTTATAGGCTATCTCGCAATTTAGAATTGATGACAAAGACATTTGTCTACTTGTGTAGTAGTTCTACCTCTACAAGTGTCTCATTAATTTCATTCCTAGATTTATTTTGCAGCTCGTATTTCCCTTCTCTCATTTTTTTGTTAACTTAAAATGCAAAAAATAGCTCTTTGCAACCAAATTCTCTACCAAACAACAGCCACTGCACCATTCATACTTTCATACAAGTGCGGTCCTACAAAAATCTACAAAGTAAATAATAAATACAACACTCAGTCCAGTGAAACATATTCCCCTAACAAGTACAGAAAAAAAACTGCAAAAAGCAGAACATGTAAATCATGTGATGATTTATAAAAATAAGAAAGCAACTATTAAGTGAACTGGCATTGATTAAAATCCCATGAAGCAATCTTTTCTTCAAAGAAAACAGAACAGAACCCCCAAGCCACAAACAACATTTCTTCCCACTGCTACAAAGCTGTACCAACATCTATAAAGAAAGAAAAAATAAAAATCAAGCAAAGCAAAACCAAACAAAACTAAGTTCAATACCAACAGGGATGGAAAATATTTCATCTCCTTCTCATAAAACTGACAACATCAAAGTGTGCAAAGGACAAAAACAACTGCCAAAAATTCATATAAGAACAGATCACTTGGAGAGAGAGTGGGGGAGAGAGTATCATAAACCATTTTTGTAGAAGCAAAGGAATTGGCATCTCCTTCTTTGGAAGGCACGCACATATTCAAAATAATTGTTCCTTGGTTTACATTCTTGAGACTTCCAGTCCACTGCGAGGTAACTACCTAGGTAAAAGCCTTTCACAATTTCTTTAAATTGCCACTTGTGTGCTAAGGTAGGGATGATGGTAACATGAAGAACAGAATTCACCAAATCAAATCACAGGAACATTTTGAGTCATACTGATTCCTTAGCTCCCCTTCGTCTTGTTTTAAGCACATGAATACATGAAACACAACAAAAGCTGCACCATGGATCAAACAGCACCAGGCTGTTCCTACCTTTACCCAATAAGGATGTTCTACCTCATCCATTTTACATAAACTTCACTGACAAGGCCAAGCAAAGCTTTGGGAAAGCCAGTACCCAGAGAACACTATTGGCAATAACATGGGCTGCTGTAGTGGTGATACAAGGACTCAGCGCATGTGCTAGCAGAAAGAGCACTAAAATTCAAAGCTGAGTAATTCAGTAGAGCAGAATCAGGTTCTTCCATGGATGGTGTAACTATACAATCTTTTTGCCAGTCTGCCAAAAACATCTCCTACATTCCTCAAGGACACCAAAAACATTCTACATGTTTATTCAATGCTAATGGTGACATATGTAAGTATGTCCAAGCATTTTCCCCTCCCTAACTAGCTGTGAAACAGTGTAACAGAATTATTTTTTGCTATGATGAACAAACAGAATCCAGGGCACTTTTTAACCCCCTTGTGTATGGTATCCTATTGTTAATCACAGATATGAAGGACTCAAGGACAGTATTGTTCCAAGAAAAGCTGCTTTATAGCCAGCCACATAAATAGCTTTAGAATAATCAAACATGAACTCACATGGCAGAAGGCCACAAACTTAATTAAAACCTGCAGCACTGAGCACCTTTTTTTCTCTGGTTACTAGTTCAGTAACTACATACATCCAGGAGCAAGAGTATTTATTATGACAAAATAATAATTCACAAAGATGTGTAAAGACAAGTCAATTATTTGCACTAGGTCACAGGCCGATGTACAACTTAATGGAATCTCAAACATTTATATTTTGGTACAGTTACATATTAGAAGGCTAAAAGATACCCAAAAAGATGTCACTGACACCCAGTTGTGGGAGTACTGACCAATGAGGGACAACACTCAGAATTACAGACAAATTCAGTTTGAAGGGACCTCCTCTGGAGGCCATCTAATCAAATCTCCTTCTCCAAACACAGTCAACATCAAAGATATTGACGGAGGTGACTCTCCCCCTCTACTCTGCTCTGTGTCCGGCTCTGGGGCCCCCAACACAAGACAGATGTGGCCCTGCTGGAGCAAGTACAGAGGAGGCCACCAAGCTGATCACAGGGCTAGAGCAGCTCTCCTATGAAGACAGGCTGAGAAGGCTCTGGGGAGACCTTACAGCAGCCTTCCAGTACCTAACGGGGGCTTGCCAGAAGGCTGGAGAGGGACGTTTCACAAGGACATTTAGTGACAGAAACATCCTTAGACTGAAGGAGGGTAGATTTAGATCAGCTCTGCGGAAGGAATTTTTTACTGGGAGGGTGGTGAGGCACAGCAATAGGTTGCCCAGAGAAGCTGTGGATGCCCCACAGCTGAAGTGTTCAAGGCCAGGCTGGCTGGGTGTCTGAGTAACATGGTCTAGTGGAAGGTGTCCAGGCCATGGCAGGAGAGTTGGAATGAGACAGTCTTTAACATCCCTTCCAACCCAAACCATTCTGTGATTCTATGATGTATCAGGTGGCTCAGGGCCTTGTACAGCCAAGTTCTGAAAATACTGAAAGATGAAGACTACATCCTGTGTGGGCCCCTACTCCAGTGCTTCAATGGAACTCATCACCAGGAGTTCTTGTTCTTACAAGGTGGTCAAACCAGCTCATTTTGGTCATGAAAAAAAATACATTATTTTTTGTAATTCAGAAACATTGTGACATATCGAACTGCAGAAACATGCTCAACACTGCTAACACCACCTTCTCAGAGCTCCAGATAATTACAAGAACAATAATGCAGTGCCAAAAGAGTCAGTTGATATTAAGAAGTGAAGGCAAAAACGTATCCTGAAGTCACATGCTGTATTTTTGTAAGTTTAAAAACATCTGAAATACATTATACACATAAAACTCTCACAACACTTAATTCAATGACACTACCATTAGTACACATCAGACACAAACAGTCTCTTTTGGAAGGCATTCAAATATAACAGGCAGAACAACAGAGATGAACATAAATAAATGCAACTAAGATACTACAGTATTTCTACACACATATTCTGCCTCTAAAATTCTCACATGGCAATGGAATTCCTCTACTCACATTCGAAGAGCTTATCAGATGAATATGGTATTTCCCCTTTTGAGTTCCCTCAGTCTGTTCTTCAGACAGTTTTCCAGTGGTCTTTTTGTCAGTCATTGTACCATTATTTTTCCCTTTGCTGAGAGAAAAATTCCTTCCTAGCACTGTTTTCCCACCTTCTGTTTCACAAGAGTATAAGCCCAACTCAATTCTCAGCTCCAACCAAAAATAAGCTGTCCTGAGCAGCTCTGAGGGTAGGAGGGCTATAGAGAGTAATACAGTCACATCTCCATTTCAAATTCTGCATAATCTGGGTAAGCAAGATAAGGAAAGATTAACAGAAGATGTCAACAGCAGCATCTGGTGGCCCAAGATGTGACAGAAGAATTACAGCATCACACAGACACCTTTCAAGTTCACCTGGATGACTACGCTGCTACCTGAGTGAGGTCTCACCTTAAATCCAAGCTGAGCTGCTTTGATAGCAGCAACGTATCCTCCAGGCCCAGAGCCAATAACGGTGACATCGGCATCAACTGAAACAAAGAGCATTTGAGTTATTTTCTTTTCAGCAAAATAACTGCATATTAAGAATTATGCAAGTTATTGAAATAGGATTAGATAAGGAAGCTACATCTCATATCTGAAAGGAACTTTCAGGACACAGGGAAAAGTTGTGTAAAGGTATTCATTCTGCAAGAAAAATAACCAGTCTTAAATTTCACCAGGAAAATAATGCAAAATGACACAACGAAACTGAATTCCCCATCTCTCTTGCTCTAAAGCCTTTAAGAACGTAACCCAAGATGTCTCAGTACTTTATTGTAACGTTTTTTCCAATATCACTTCTACTGATGTTCAGCACAAAACATGAATGCATACTTAATGCCACAAATTTATAAAGGGGAAACCATGGCTGCAATAGGTATCTATGCAACCTCTATTGATTATGAAGTAGTGGAAGCTATGAAGTTTGTACCTAGTTCATATATTGTAAGCACATCTCCTTCAGAATATTAATTAACATAAGAACAGTGATGGTAAAGTTCCACTTTTATTTACAGCTTTAGCTTGAAATCAAATGATGCAAATAAACCACAATTTTCATCTAAATCTCCACCCTGACATGGATTTAATCTGAAGACTGATTTCTGAGTTTGAAATATTGCTTTGTTTTTGTGGGGGTTTGGGTTGGTGGGGGTTTGAGTTGGTGGGGTTTTTTTGTCCAAACAAAGTTTCTCACAAGTAATTACCTTGATCAGCATAGGACCTTTGTGGCACTGCACAAACTCCTTGAAGACCATGATGAATCCGATCAAAATGGCTTCTCTAGAAAGACAAAAAAAAATAAAAAAAGAGCCCCTTCGTTTTACAAGCTCATGTCTATCCTTGAGGGAAAGTAAGTATTCAGTCACACACAGATGAACACAGTTACTGTTACCAGTTAACCAGAACAGGAACACCACGACTGAATCACAGTGGGCACTGATTGGAACTAGAGGCAGAAGTTGCTCTGCCACTTACCTGCTCTGTCACCTTAGTCTGTCATCACACCTGTTCTCAGGTCAGTCTCACCTCAGGCTGCCTCTAGCTACAAAACTTTCAACTCTTTATATGGGGCTCTCAAACCACATAATGACATAAATTAGATATCCACAGGAATTTAAGAAGAGTCTTGCTCTGTAACCATGCCCTTCAGCCAGTTCCTATGAACAGGTAGCTGTATCTCACAGGAGGTTCGGGAGGGCAAGGTTTTTTAACCTTTACGAAAAAGTAACGGGACGGCACAGAACAGCTGCTACAAACACATCGAGGCCCGATCACCCTGTAACTGGAGCAGGGGATGTCCCTGAAAACATTTGCGAAGTCCCCGGCACCGCAGCCCAAAAGCCGGGGCCGGCTGACGGCGGGTTTTTTGCAGCCACCACGGCCGCGGCCTCCCGCGGGCCGGGACACCGGGGGACCGGCACCGACAACGCACACGGCAGCAGGGAGCCTGGTCCCTGCCGCTCACGGACCCTGAGGGCCGCCCGCGGCCAACGCGTCCCCTCCGCCCGGCCGAGCGGCGAGGGAAGGGGACAGAGGAGCAGGGAGGGGAGCGGAGCAGGGAGGGAAGCGCAGCCAAGGCCCGCGCCCGCCTCAGAGCGCCGCTCCGGCCCCGCCCGCCCTCACGCACGCCCCGGGCGGGGTGAGGGGGCTGAGGAAAGCCCAGGCCCGAGCTGCGCGGCGCGGCTTCCGTCCCTTGTCCCCTCCCTTCCCCTCGCCCCGCCGGTGCCGTACCCGAGCGAGCGCGCAGGAAACACGGCCCCAGCGCTGCATGTCCGCGGTGCCGCCGCGCCCCGGCCGCTCAAGGACTCCGCGGACGCGCGCAGGCGCAGGCGCAGTGCCGGGCGGGCGGGGGCGGGGCG
>VWPU01018494.1:2500-48695 GCA_013398955.1 Callaeas wilsoni | reverse complement strand
GGCACGGCAAGGCTCGGCACGGCTGGGCGTGCCCGCAGAGCACGAGAGCCTCGGTGGAACCTGCCCAGGCGTCCTCTGAGCGGCTGCTGTTGTTTTAAAGCCGTGTTTAGTTAATGTGGAAGAATGTCTCCGAAAACCGCAGTGACTGCCACAGGTGGCTGCCTGCGTTCCCTGTGAGCCAAGACTCGCACCTTAAATGCGGGGCTGCCCACTGGTAAATCAGACAAAGCCTATGTCCTCAGCGTCCCTGACAAACAGGGAAGGCTGTGGACAGCACCTGCCAGGAAAGCAGGATGGCATCCTTCACCAGGACGGCGGTGAGCAGGAGAGGAAAACACACTTCAAAATTAAGGACTCTTCTATCTCTTCCCACTGAGATGTGGCTTCCAACTCCATGCAAGGTGGTGCTTTCTCTCTAATCCCGAATATCTCCTACTGTGGGGTATATTTCCTGTTGCCTGTGAGATGTTATTCATCACAGTATCAGGCACAACTTAATTTTCTGCAGCGAGGCTGCTTCTTTTTTTTTTTATGGTATGTCCTTCAGCATGTCCTGAACTGAAAAACAGTCCATCCTTTAATGGAATATTAATTACTTGTTTTGTTATTACAGTACAGCAGCAGTTGCTGCCTTGTCATAGCAAAAGTTCTTTCATTTCTTTCTGCCTGCAAGCCCTGACCTGGTTCTCAATTCCCATAGTTTCTGAGCACCTCATACTCTTTTCACCTTCTCCTTTTTCAATCTTGCAAGGCAATGGATCTCTTTCTCCCTAACCTGTATCCAGAAAAAAATCATATGACTCAGCGTTGACACCTGAAGTTGTGGGCTAACAGTATGGTTTTTACATTTCCAGATGAATGATAGACCTTGCAAATACAGGTGATAAGCAAAATTCTAAACCTCCTAAATGGTTTCTAGCAAAAATACAGGAAATCTAAGAGAAATTAAATATATGTGGTTTAAAGAGCAATGGCAATATCTAAACTGCTGCTCAGTTTATAGTTTTCAGGCCACAGTTTCTAAATAAACGTTTAAACACCTTGCCTGCACAGTCCTTAAAGTATCACAGTGTGTTACTGCAAGCAGATTTTCTTTCATGCCAGAGAAAGAGAACAAAAAGTGAAGAAATATTTTTTCTTAAGAGGTCAGAAAACATTATCTGCTCTGGGGTCCAACTTCTCTATGTGCCTAAAAACTCAACATCCAACCCTACAACCAACACAGAGTGATGGTCACCCTCTAAGGACAACTTGCCCTAAAACAAATGCCTGTGATCACTTGAATGAATCAACCTGGGAACAGCCATTTCTCTCCACTGAGGCCAAGCAAATAGATCCAACACCTGACTTCAAGATGTCAATAATTAGGTGGTACCAGTGCATTGCAGAGCCTAAGAAGCCGTTACACTGAGTGAATATTGCTATGAGGGATTTCACAGAAAGCTTTTTACTTCTCCCCAGTAAAGGACATGGAGAGCCCAACCTTTCTCCCAAGACCTGGAAGATCAATAGAGGGAGCTCCCTACACACTCTCCATCCCAGAGAAGAGACTGCTACTGCTCACCTACCCTTAGCTGTCAGGCCTCCTCAGACCAGCATCTGTAAGTTATTGCATATGCACAGAGGACTGGTGGAATAAAGGGCTTTAGGAGAAAACAAACCATCCCTCCATTTTTCCTGCAAGCCAGAGAAAGAATGTGGAAAGAATATGCAATGAACTCAGGAAACTGAGCTCAATGACCTCCGTAACAACACTTCAGATCACCAAAGCTCTTCTAGGCTCTGCAGCAGGGTAGAGTGTGCTGACTAGACCTTGGCTCCCTTCAGGACCTCGAAGAATCAGGAAACTCCACCTGCATGTGTTTGGGACACTTGGACAATCAGGGCATTTTGGCAGGCTATGGGAAGTTTTCACGCTAGTGGTACCTGGTGTTACTTGTCTGATACACCTTCAAATACTGTGATAGAAACATGCAAAGCTTGTGAAGATCTACGGAGGGTTTGAGAAATATCTTCATTCGAAGCTTGTGAACAGAAGGAGGTGATTTTCATGAAGATCTGCTAAGCTTGCCTGGCTGCCAGAACAGGGAATTACACAAAAGACAGACCTGAAATCCTTCTTGACAGGGTGAAGTTTGTTCACTGAAAGACAGGGAAGGGATTTCTCACACTGAAGATAGCACTTGCAAGGGCTGCTTGGAATAGGTTACCTTTCCCTTGATTCCTAACAGTGAATTCCTAACTGGTAGTTAAAAAACAAAATAAAACAAACAAAAAACAAACCAACCAACCAACCAAAAACAAAAATAAAAAACCCCAACCAACCAAAAAAAAAAACCAACAAAACAAAATCAAACAACCAAAAAAATCCCAAGCAAACAACAACCAAAAAACCCCAACAAGACCAAAACAAACAAAAAAAACTTATAAAAATAAAATTATTCTGAGTGCTTAGAAGGCATCAGGATGGGATATGAACAGCTGGGGTCTTCCAGGGCCTTCAAAACAAAGGAGCTTACAGTGGGAGGACTGAGATTTGTTAGGTCAGAAGGTAGTGTTGGAGATACCAGGCATGCTTTAGAAGATATAAATCCTCAGCATTCATCTACAGAGCAACACAGGGTAATTAAGACAAGCAGATGTCACGGACTCTTGAATCAGCCAAAGTGTGGTGGAGGGACTTCCTCTCTTTTCAACACCAACAAAATCCTATCATTCCTAACAAAAATGTTTTTGAGAGGAAATTATCATTAAGACAAAATTCAGTAGGTTTGGCTCACTTTGTCATCTAAGAATTCTGGAGTTTTGAAAAGAAAAACTAGACCCCTGAACTGCAAAATGCAATTTGCCCTTCTGCACCAGGATGTCCCAGACTGCATGACGCAGGAGACTCAACAGAGTCAGCATGAAGTCATTTTGTTCCCATCTTGTGAGGCTGGGGACAGACCAGTTTCACACAGCCTCTGCTGAAGACCTAGATATGAGAACCCTGAGAAAAATCAATCTGCCCTGTTAATCTCCCAGTCCTACAGAGTTTCATTTTTCAAATAATTACACAGCAGAAGCATTCTCTGGAATACTGGTTGGTCTGTTAGGGCTTCCTTCACCACTATGATATGTAAGTTATATGGAGAGCTATTACAGCTTCCTTTCTGTGGGAGAACAAGGTCTGAGAAGTTTAACAGCATGTCCTAAATCTTTAACTCATGACCTCTACTGCTTGTTTGGTTTTTATTCCAAATTGAAAGTACTTGACAGCTATTCCGATCTCAGGCTGCTGATAATGTGCCTGCAGCTGAAATGTCACCCATTTTAAGGGGGTTGGGTATAGATATCAAAAGCAAAACAATCACTTCTCTCTTTGACTTGATCTCTGGGGCATCCAACCCAGATTGAACATTATCTGAAGTATTCAGCGAGTGCTTTCACAGATGTGCAGCTCCTTTTGAAGAACTGTCTCAAGCATCTTTTAAGCCTTGAGTATAAAATAAACTTCAAATCTGTTACAGCTTGAACAAAAAGCAAAGCTGGCAGTCATTCTTTCCTCCGAAGACTTCTGTTTATTGTAGAGAGTTTTAACTATGTTTTAATTTCAGAATTTTTAAAATATGTATTTTCTGAGAAATAAACTTAGATAACTGTAAATTAAACCTGAGTAGCCTGGCTGCTACCCCAGGCATCTACCAAGAAGGCTGACCGTCTTACAAGATCAGCTGCATCTCTCTGGCTGCCCTATAACCAGAACAAGCTCTGTTTATGTTTCTCTTAAAATACATATATTTGCTAGCATAGGGATCAGCAAGCCAGAGCTTGCAGTGCTGGACTTTCTGCTCCCAAGGAGTCTCACATGACTGCTGTCCAGCGTGGTTACATCCACACAGGTACAGCATGGAAAAACACTTCTGTTGGTGTAGAAAACCCCCTGCATCTGTACTGAGCAACAGAACTGAGGCAGGCAGTCAGATGCTGTGCAGTAAGCTACGTCCTGGAAAGGCAAAAAAAGAATCCAAAATGAAATCAGCCAGTGAATCTGTGGGAGTGGCTGAAGAGGGAGTGGTGTGGGTGGAATGGGTGACAGGAGAGCAAGTGTGTAAACACCATACTGGATTTGCAGGTAAGTCTGCATCCAAAGCCATTCCCATTCATCAGAGACAAACACGATACCACATTGTTAGTTTTAAAGACATTTTTTGGACAAAAAATAGATGTGGTAGATGACCAGTATAAATTTCAGCAGCACGAAAAGTATCCAGGTGAGTCAGCAAAAACTGTGCTACTTGTTTAAAATAACAGATCATTACATGTCAGTCAGAGCATGGCAGATGAAAAGGATTTGAGTGTATTCCCACCTGATCCAAACCTGGCAGAAGTTTTAACCATCACTGATGAAACTAAGTTGGACATAATAAGCATGCAAATGATAACCCAGAGTACACTACGTCAGCAATGGCTTTGTGTGTAATAATGATTCATGGGTAATTACAGTAACACTAGTGCACATCCATAAGCTCTGTGAATCACTAACTAGCAGAGGAAAAGACGCAGCCCTCACAAATCCACACGGCACACTGCAAATGACCTGGCTGCTCCAACGAAGAAAGCTCAGTGTGAACCTCTACAGACGAATGGGGCATATGACTAGATGTCAGCAGAAGTCTCTGCCTCCACAACAGGTATCAAAAGTTGCTGACCCAAGGGAAGTGTTTTGAATAAGCATACATGCAGCAGCGAACACATGATGTGGTGTGGTACACAGCACTGTGGATGCTTCTCTTGTATCAGGAGGGCAGTCACAGGCTACAGAAAAGAAGCTGGACCATTATCTACAGTGTCTATACCATCCCAGTCACTTTATTTGCAATGTCTGGAGCCGCCTGAAGAACCAAACTCCTAAACTGCCTGTAGAACATAGGCAGTTTGCATATCACAGATTTGTTTTGGCCTTAGGCAGCTCATTGAAGTCATCGTGCTCTCAAACATAACAAAGGTGTATTCTCTCTTCAATGCTTTTATGTCCAGTGGCAAATAAACATCCTCCACGGCAAACCCCAGCCAGGTCAGAAACAATGAGAGAGAGAAAGCTATCAAGATATCATATCTTACACACAGTACTGTTTACATAACAGCTTGATAAGAAAGGCAATATACAGTGAACTGCAAGAGGTCTCTGGAGACCTGAACTCTCAGTGCTGGTGAAAAGAAGCCAGAACGATATTGAGATGGCTCCAATCTTTATATACGTGCCTACAAGAGCAGGGACTTCCTAAGAATATGCTGCAACAGATGCAGCAATCCAGGATTCTCTAGAATGGGGGAACCATGTATGACTTTGTCACTAATCAAGTGAAAATCAAGTTCCAGACAGAAGAAATTTTAAAAAACCAACAAAGTCAAGTTTATTTTCTTTTAGCAACAGCAATTTTTCAAGACAGGAGACTTAGACAGACACTTTCAGCATCAGTGCAGCCATCTAGACAAGGGCCTGGTGTTCAGTGGGGCAGTGTGCCAGGAATCTCATTCCTGGCAGGAGGAAACAGCAGGTGCCTTGGACTTGTGGGTAGCTGCAACCTGCAGTGATGAGACTGGTTATACTTTTAGGTGTGCAAGATGTAAGTGAGAGAAACTGAGGTTCTGGTTAATGCTGTAGGATCCAAGAAATGTGTTCAGCTCTCAGCATTACCCCTCTCTGCCTTGCATGTTGCAATCTTTTTCCTATTCAGCCACCTCACCTATTTAGTCTATGCATGGAATTGCCATGTCCAGAACTATTTCACTGTTGCCTAGGGCCTACAATAACAGAAAATAGTAATCATAATCTTAGAAACCAGAACTTTAAACACAAATGGATTTCTAGAGATACTTTGGTCAGTTTTTTACTTTCTCTGTGTCTGCAGCTCCCTCAGTGTCGGCACCAATTCTAAATTTGCCCTGGCTGGTAGAAGACAAAACTTTGTGTATTAAAAAAGGAGTTTTCCCCATAACACTCCATTTTTGTATAAATGAAATGTAGAAGACTTTAAAAAATATTGGAGGGGGAAAAAATGAAAGAAGAACTTAGTCACAGGATATGAAAAAACTGCTTTTTCTAGACATCCTGGTTGACTTCCAAGCTGCATCTGACAGCTAGAGAAGCATAGTCCATCATGGCTGTTTTTCCATTTCCAGTCCTTTCCCTGAAGCCCTTCATTCTGTAAAACACTCCCTCTCAGTGTCCCCCACACTTCATCCTACTCATGACTGGCTTAAGTGATGCATCTGAACACTCTGAGCTGTGTAAAACAGAGCTTTGTACAGGCCTGACACCAGTGATGGATAGAGGGACTCAACGCCTTTTTTTCCTGCAGATGTGGTGATTTGGGAAATGCATAGATGCTGAATATGTGCCACCAGATCCATTAGTCTTTGCAAAGAGTATGCTCACATGTGCACATGGTCATATAGAAACATGCACAAACAGAAAAAAAAATCAGGAAAAACTGTAGACCTTTCCTTTCCATTAACGTGATCTTTCAGCTACACCTTGCCAACCAGAGAGGAGTGGATACCCTACAGCTTGGAGTGGGAGGATTTATTTTCCTTTTAAAAACAACAGACATATTTTTTTTTATTCATCCCTTATGCTCTAGCAATAGCCTGTATCATGTCAGACTTTATTGAAGACCTCCCACTTATGTTAAGAATTGCTATACTCCATCAAACCACAACCTGCTTAGTCTAATATCTGGCTTTTAAGGCTTGCCAAGATGTTTCAAAGGAAATTCATTAAAATCCCGGTGGTAATCAAGTTATGGAATAATCTAAGATGCCACCTTTTTTTAGCTGTTGGCTTATGTCCTTATTCTTCCTGCTTTCCATTTTCAGTATTTATGTCAATAATCAAGGTCAGATCGTCACTCATTGTGTAAGAGAGCACTGCTCACCAATTTCAGCTGAGATGCATAATTTCAGATGAAGATATTTTCCTCTCCTCATTGTGCCCATCATTCCCATGGTATCAAAACATTTGCTTTTGAAACAGGAGGATTTTTTGGTTGGTTGGGTCTGGACACTGCTAGTTCACCAAAGGACTGCACAGATCTTTCTGTTTGGCTCATTTATTAATTATCAAAGTTCATTTTCAATGCACCATAATTCCTGTAAGTGGTTCATGTATCTTTCCCAAGTGTTGCCATGCACAGCACCCAGTGAGCAGTGTGCTCACATCCCTGCTCACATCCAAGAACTCCCCTCACTGTTCACCTCTTTCTGCAGGATCCCCAGTGATGATATTCTACAGCACAGATTGCACCTGTTTTTCTTTCAGCCTGTCTAAACCTAGTAATTTTTCCTTTTTCTTATGTTTTGTCTTGGTCCATTTCTAATCATTGACAGCACTTTTTTCTTGTTCTGTGACTGCATAGTTTCTTTAACAGCCTCTTTTAGAGGGATTTTGTAAGAGACTTTTTGAAAGCTTTGGTGATCTTCTCCTGAGCGGAGAGTATGACATCATGTTAAAGTTCAACCATTACCTTTTCCCTGTCTTCCTACAAAATCTGTCAAGATGAGAAGAGTGGAGGGAACTGAACAGCCATTGTATGCATGCTGGCTGGCACAGTCTCCTCCATCTGATGGTGCTTTCTATGGAAATTGTGGCTGCATTAATTTTGCCTGAATTTTGAGGGCTGTTTTTGGAGGGTTTAAAAACCTCAAGGGACTTACTTTTATTCATGTAAATGGTCTTGAATTAAATTTATTAAAGAAATAAAAACACACCGCCTCTGCTTAACTTCAGTTATCTTTCACTGAGTATAAAGAAGTGGGATGGCTGGAGCAGAAGGCAGGACCCCTGGTTTGTTGGGATGGCTTCTCTGAACCAAGACAGGATCAAACAGGCTGAGATGAGATGAGTGGGGGATTGTCAGATAATGATGATGTCTTGGGGCAGTGAATAAAAGTCCTTTAGATCTTCCGTAATACTTCCCTTAGCATTAGAGAAGAGGTCAGGGGAAGAGACGTAGGTTTGGGGAGGGCTGGATAAAGGACCAAAGAAGGGAGTTGTGCAGTATTTCCAAGCACACAAATGCTGTAAGCACAGCCACTACAGGGAAGGCAAGTCTCAGGGACCTTTAGACATGGAGCGACTATAATCTGTCAATACTCTTGTCCTGGGTTGCAGTGTATTCTATTACCATCTTCAGGAGCTGTTAAAACCAGGTGGGGCTGTGTCCCTTGCCTCCTGTCTCTGGACTATCTTCTGTTAATGGGCCAGCTGTCGAAACCAGGTGGGGCAGGGTTCCTTATCTCTCCCATGACCCATCCTCCCTCTAGGGGGGATATCTCCTGTTAATGGGCCATCTAGTCTCACCACAGGACTGATAAAATTACATCATCCCATTGTGAGATGCTCTGCCCAGAGGGAGGAACCAAGCATCCCATCCTGAATATAAGCTAAGATTTCGAACACCAGAGTCAGCCCTTACCTACTGGATTCCCAGAGGACAAGAGCTACCACTGGACCTTCAGGTGAAGACCAGACCTTTTCTACAGGATCACTGCTTCAACAGAACCATCTTCAACAGAATTCTGGATGACTGCAGCCACCATTTTATTGGACTGCTACCAACACCCTGACTGACAGGGTGTCAGGTTGTATCCTGACTCTGTCAGTGGTTTCTTTTTGTCCTATTGCATTTATTTTAGTTTTTCCTATTAAATTGTACTTCTGACTTGGAGTTTCTCACTGGTTTTGCTTTCTAACCAGCATAACTCTGTAGTACGGAACATAAACTGCTGAGCTGCTGCTTGGTAACTGGGTGGAGGGATTGTCCAGTTTTAACTCTTCTCTATTCAGATGTACTGGGTGATGTGGACACATGAAGAGAGAGAGAAGTACCAGTACAGACTGGGGGCTGACCCACAGGACAGCAGCTCTGCAGAGAAGGATCTGGGAGTTTTGGTGGATGACAAGCTGACCATGAGCTGGCAGTGCCCTTGCAGCCAGAAGTGCCAATGGTATCCTGGGGTGTATTGGGAAGAGCATGGCCAGCGGATTGAGGGGGGTGATCCTGCCCCTCTACTCAGCCCTAGTGAGGCCACATCTGGAGAGCTGTGTCCAGTTCTGGGCTCCTCAGTACAAGAAAGACAAGGAGCTACTGGAGAGGGTCAGCCGAGGGGGACAAAGATTATGAGGGGTCTGGAGCATCTTTTATGAGGAGAGACTGGGGGAGCTGGGCCTGTTTAAGGAAGACTGAGAGGGGATCTCATCAACACCTATAAATACCTCAAAGGCAGGTGCCTTTTCACCATCTCTTCTCAGTGGTGCCCAGTGACAGCACAAGGAGCAGTGGCCATAAACTAAAACACAAGAAGTTCAACCTCAACATGAGGAAGAACTTCTTTACACTGAGGGTGGCAAAGCACTGGCACAGGCTGCCCAGGGAGGCTGTGGAGTCTCTCTCTTGGGAGACCTTCAAAACCCACGTGAATATGTTCCTGTGAAACCTCATCTAAGTGACCTTGCCTGGGTGGGGGAATTGGACTGGATGACCTCCAGGAGTCTCTTCCAACCCTAAAAATTCTGTGATTTTGTGAAAGATGTAATTTTGGAGAAAACCTAGCCTTTTTGGCTTTTTGCAAGCGAGCAACCCTGAAATAACAGGCATTTGAGATCATGTCAAACTTTGATTTGATTCTCTAAAGGGTAAATTTGCCACTGTTTGGATGAGAAGAAATCTATTCTAGTAGTTGGCTAAGTTTTTTTTTTCCTTTTTTAATTTGGAGCTTCCCAAAAATTAACAAATGGCCTTAGAATTTGAAATATTGTAGTATTTAAATAATAATTAGTTAACAGTCTCCAAAACCCATTTTCTCAAAACCATCCTCTCCTTATCTTATTATGTGGGAATTCACCCACATTTGAAGGTATTTTTTGTGGAGATCCAGGTACTTCCACCTACTGCTATAGCTTCTGGCAGCAGGAGCCTCTGGTCACAGCTGCTGCTCTATCTTTTTCAATAAACTCAAGTGTTGGCATGTAGGAACTGATGCTGCCTTAGGGGGCTTGGGGAGCTTTTGAGGAATTAAAACTAAGCATCCTTTGGCCACAGGTGAGAAGGCAGTATGCCATAATTTTCTAGCTAGACAAAGTGGGATTGCCTGGTTATTTTCCAAAAGGTACGTATCTGAGTACACTATTAATGAGACAGTCGAGAAATGCTAATGCCACTGTTTTCCAAGTTAACAGGTGTGGGTGGAGAGAAAAACATTAGAAATAAATTAGATCAATGAAATTGAGGAATTAAACTGTCATTTTACTTCTGTAGGTGGCCTTTCTGTAGTAAATTTCAGACACATTAGCAGTGAAGTAATTTTTCATCTGTCCTTTGAACAGCAGATTTCTGTCTCCATCACTATCAATCTCGTACTTTTCATGAATCATCAAATCTTTTGTTTGCTTGTTGATTTGTTTGCTTGCTTGTTTTCAACTATGCAAGAAAGAAAGATGGTCATTTCAGGAACAACTCTGATTTTGTCTCAGTAAATGGATAGGTATCTCCTATAACAAATCTTAACTGAGCTTGTGTTACCAAAACAGATACAGCAACTCCAGTGTGTTCTCCTCTCCATCTAAACTGCAATTTCTATGTTGTGGTACTCCCTGACTGCACCACTTGGCTCATCAACAGAGCAGAACGATTCATTGTAGCTCAGAACTAAACTTTCTTCTATCAATAGGCACTTGAAGGGTTTGCCAGATAGATAAACTGCAGACTGTACTTTTGCCGGAGGGTATCAGCACATACAACAGCCCAAGTAACAGCAAACTTCAGGATTAAAGTAGGAAAAAAATGGCATGTAAGTAGATGGGGATTTCAAACAAAATGATATATTTGTTGAATGCAACCCTTTTTCTTTTTTTTTTTTGCCTCTTGACAGCTGATAATTAATAACCTGCACTAATTTATTCCTCTTTCAGATTCCCTATTTCCCTCCTTCTCTCTCCCTTTCTAGCCAGCAAATGATGCTGTCCACAAAATTTCCAGCATTATGACAGTATGTAGGGGCTTTAGGAGTTCTTTTGTTTTGTTGGGCTTTTTTTTCTTTCTTAAGGAATTTTCCCCATAGTATTGCTAATGGGCCATAATGACTGGACACTTAACAGACAAAAGAAGTTATCAGCTCAGGGGAGAGGGCCAATGGCCCCTCTCTCTCGTTACCTGAGGTTTCCTAGTTAGGAAGGAAATACCTCGAGACAGGAGACTGGAGAAGGCAGGGCTGGGGACAGCCCCTGGCGCTCGCTCTCTCTCGCTCTCAGCTGGGGAAGAGGAACCGTCAGTGGGAGCTGTTTGGAGAGGAGAGTTCGCGCACCGTGGTCNCCGTGGTCCAGCCCGGTCCTGCTTCTTCTGCCGTGGGGTGAGCCCCTGCTCGTAAGAGCAGCCTTTTGAACTGGGACCTTATTAACACCCACCTCACTAAGAGAGGGACTTTCTTACCATCTGCCTGGGTGCCCAATCCTACCTCTCCCTGCCTTCCTTGGAGCCGGGCTGCTGCTGTCCCGCCCTGCCGCTTCTTCAGCGCTGCTTCCAGCCTTCGCTACTCTGCAGCCTCGCAGCTCCTGCCCACTACGGCTTGGAGTGTGACACATCTCCTCCACCACTCCGGGATTTTTGCTCCTCTCTGCCGTTCCAGCTTGCCGCCGGAGCGCCCCCTGCAGCCGCGGGGGAACCATCGCACCTGCCCTGCGCACCGAGAGCGCCCCTGCCGGCTGTGACCGGAACTGCGCCAAAGGGGAAAGTGCCTGCGGCCGAGAAGGCCGTCACTGGGTTCCTGCTTCTGTTTTGTTGTTAATGCCAGAGTTGGTGTTGGTTTTGCCTTATCAGATATAATAGTAAAGAACTGTTATTCCTATTCTCATATCCTTGCCTGAGAGCCCCTTAATTTCAAAATTATAACAATTCGGAGGGAAGGGGTTCACATTTTTCCATTCCAAGGAAGACTTCTGCCTTCCTTAGCAGACACCTGCCTCTCAAACCGAGACACAGTAACTCCCACCACAGAGGTGCAGACCTCACCTCTACCAATGGCAGTAACGCAGACCTCAGAAATATTGGTGTGAGGGGTGCAGGAAGTCACTATGAGAATATAGCTGTACCAGCAACTTAAGCACACCTAGGTTTAGATACCTACACTGTTGGTACCAGCTGGAACAGCACTCCCTGGCTCATGACACCTTCTGACCAAGTCCAGGAGGCGTCTGGGAGAATGGTCAAAACTGTGCATGAAAATATGTAACAGCATAGGTAAGCACTGAGCACTTTTGCAGGGCAGTGCAATTTCCTTGAATACAGGAAGCCACCAGGCACAGAGAAGACCAGTGCACACCCAAGCAAGGCATGGGTGTAGGGGACTGATAGGGAGAAAAATGGGGGATGAAGGCAGATAAAAGATATATCAATATTACTTTATATTTAGAGGTAGTAAATGCTGTGGAGTACATAAGATGATGAAAAGCTAAAACCAATACAGTAATTAATTTATAGAAAATTAGCCTCAAATACATGGATGAGGGTAATTAAAAGGCTTTAGCTGTCATATCTTAGTGAGGTTCTGGCATGCACTTCTATAGAGTGCAAACTGCTTTAAAATTGAGCTGATTCAGCTTGAGAAGGTGATTTTCTAATGTGATTAACAACACAAGAGCTGCTGCATTACCTGGGGCTGCAGGTCCGGGAATGGCCCTGTCTAAATGCAAGGATATGAGCAGTGGTGTACCTGAGCAAGATCACCTGAAGCCCCTTTGCCAAAGAAGCTGACAGCCAGCTGCTTTGCACCTTGGCTGGCCTTTTCTTACAGGCCTTTTCTTACAGACCAGTTTCTGCTGGTCCGAGAGATCAGCAAACAACATCCATCTGATTCACCTTCTAATGGACTTAAACCATCATGCTACATCTACATATAAGATCAATAAATCTATGCTTCAGTCCAAAGAACAAAATATGGTAAATTTTTAATGTATGAAGACACTGTTTTGATTTTATTTGATTGGTTCTTAGCTGAAGACCAAGGACTGCCTTGCTCTATTGGTGTGCAGATGCTATTCCCATGTGTACAACCATGACCAGCTTTGAGCCAGCCAGCTTCATTAAGCCACTCCTTAGTAACTCTAATCCTGGTGTTATATATTCCCTCTGGGACCAGCAGGCAGAACCTGCTCTTCTCCCAGAAGACTAGTATTTTCTCTCAACTGTTTTCATTTCCGTTTTTTAAAGCCCACATGGGAAAAGGTGAGATTAATGTGGCCTAACTCTGCGGCACTCAACCATTTAGCTTTGCTAAAGCTAATGGGAATTGCTTGGGGCTGCAAATGAAACAGTGCAGGAGCAAACATGATTGTGGGCTGAAAAACAAGTATCCTATGTCTTCTGGATTTACCTGATCACAGAAGATCTGTCTGGTCTTAAGGCCTTACCTTAAGGTCAGAATTGCACCCAACAAAATTGTAGAAGTGAATTTTTTAAGTATCTAAAAACCTGCATTAGTATAATTCTGCCATTAATGTCACTGAGAGTTTTCCCACCTGTTAGGCACCTGGATTACCTCTGCTGTGTCATACTGCAAGTTTGTGTGTGAAGTGCAGATGTAGGACTGCGAAAAAGAATTCTAGAGCTTCTAACTACCAACAACAGAGGACCAAGAGATCTTTGGCATAACCCAAGCATGCACCAATATTTCAACTCATGTGCTCAGGATACAGGATTCCCTTCCACAAGTTGCTTCTGGATCACCCACTGTCTGTATCCTCAGCAGCCACTCTGCCTTAGCAAGATCTCCATTACTCCTCTGGAAATTAATCACGCCACACAAACAGTAACAGTTTTTTAATGACTTGGAAATTCTCATGTCCTAACAAAAAGACTTGGTAAATTGGTATGACATTCTCTGGAGTGAAGGAAAGCTGTGCTTTGCAGTCTCTAATAGACTGCAAACCAATTAGGAAAATTCAACTTCAGCAATGCATTTTGTTAATTTCTTTTCAGATGACTGTCTTGAAAACATCCAAATGGGACCTCACTTGACCTAGATTTAGGTAAACAAAGAGATAATCACTTCAAAAACACAGCATCACTAATCTTGGGAGCGTGTCAGTATTTTTGACAAAGTTGTCAACAACTGGAGAACTCTTTCCAGAAAGTCAAGCCTGAGTGTGTGCTGTGAACAGTAAAAACCTGGAGCATCCTCTTGAGAGTGTAGTGAATAGAGTAAATTCACACTGTATTAAAGCCCCAAATTAGACTTTGCACTATCTACAAAAATGACTGTGAGTATAGGAGTTGCAGGAGAAACCTGGAGAGGAGGAAGTGCTGCATAAACAGGCAGCAGGAGCATGGATGCCTCAGCATTATCCTTCCAGGCTGATCCAAAACTCATCCCTTGGGTGATGTTGGCTGTCTTCCAACATCTCCCATCCAGTTGCAGGAAAGACGTGAACAGGTCCCAAAAAAATACAGCACAGGGACGACCCCTTCAGATGACCAACAAAGTCAGAAAGGGGAGGAAACAATGGCAGTGTTCTGCAGATTTTTCCTTCAAAAACATTGTAAAATTAATATTAATCTGCATGAGACACATGTCTTGGTATGTGTTTGTCTTCTTAACATGTTCCAGATAGCTGTAGTGCTCTGTGAACATGCAGAGTAGGGCTGTCGAGGCAAATGCTGGGGTGTTGGGGTTGAAAACAGGTTTAAATTAGTGCCAAATATGCCTTTCACTTTCTTCATGGCAATGCTACACTGTACCCCCATCTCTGAGCCACTTTCAACTGGCTTATGTTCCTTTGGCAGAACAAGCCATTACTGAGGCCAGACTGATCATATACAGCACTTCTAGTCTTTTCTGACAGGAGGTTATACTTTACAACAACAAAGTAGAGTTTATCTTTTTAAATAAATTTACCTTTCAGCAAAGATTCCTGAGAAGGAGGCTTCCTAAAGGTGTCTTACTTGCTGCAAGTGCTGTACAATGTTTAATTTCCTCCAAATTTTCTGCAGTGTTTTTCTCTCTGTAATAAAATTCTCCACAGCAGGTGGATGCTTGATCTTGCTGCTTTTAACCAGCAATTTCATTCTGGTTGAAAAAAGTTTGAGCAGCCAGCCAGAAATCCAGATTTCAGCAAATTGGTATTTCCATGCAAAACCCAACCTTGTTGTTTGACCTGCTCCACATTGCACCCACTGATAATCTGGCCCATTTTTTGTGCAAGAAAAGTTGAACTTGCAATAGCAGAGACTAAACCATTTCCTTCAAGCACCAAGATCACATACTCCATTTTAGAGGCAAGAAAATGGAGCACAAAAAAGAAAAAAAAAGTGATTTGTCCCAATACAAGAAGACAGGCTCAGAAGAAAAATTTTTAAACATTATTTTGTTTTTCACAAGGGATTGTTTTGTCAGCTTGACACTCATATAGTAATGATTTCTATAGCCATGATTTCAGGGAGCTGGAAGATGGAAGGATGGAAAATGGAAGGATGGAAGGTGGAGGTGAAAGATTTGAGAACTTCTTTCCTCCAAAAATACAAAGATGGACATCCCCTAACTTCTAAAGGCAGGCCTGTGATTCTCTTTACTTGCATCTGACTGTGGTTTCCTATAAATCCCCTGATTATATCTCAGAACTTTTGCAAAGACATACACAATATTTTCAAGATATTTAAATGACCCTTCTCATATCAAGTGGAGTTAATTGAGACATGCAATGACAGTATTTTTTTCTCAGAAAATTCCAACTTGCCAGAAGTAAAGCATTGTACAAGAAAACCTGTATTCCAAGACCTTATTTTCAAGAGCATTTTACAAAGTTTTGAAATTATCAAATAAAATGTCTCAGGACTTTTAATAGTCAAAATTCTGTTTCTCCAGCTCAGTGCTGCTTTATTTAAAAATATAACCAAATTAAATTCAAAGCCTTTACTCAGGATGGAAAAAAAAGTGGTGCCACATCTGACAACCTGTTCTACATAATTTTTGTGAGCATCAATTACACCATGAAGGAAAGAAAAAAACAGATCCTGTAATCAAAATTCATCACTTCTCTGTATCTTGGGTAGTCAGTTAAAACAGTGCAAAATGGGTCTAAGCATTATTACTTGTTTATGAGTACCATTGTTCAGCAAAACACCATTACTTAAGTAAAAATATGTTTTAAGGAACAGCTGTAGAAAGCTGTTTTTCTGCCATCTGGAAAAAATGAAGCAGATGGATTCTAAGACATGTTTGTGACATTTGTAATGTAGATATGATGCTGTATGCATGCAGAAAATGTGCAGGTAATGGTTTTTCCTTGTGAGCATATGAGGCATTTCTTGGTGATTTATTGAATTCCTTTTCTGCAAAGGTAAGGAAAAAAAATTACGAGGGTCTAAGTAGGGGAATAAATCTCCCAAAGGTGCTCTCTGCCCCTCAGTGCAGCACAGCCTCAGTGTCCCACCAAGGTGGCTTTTAGTGCTGGAGTGCATTCAGACACCATTAATCCCCTACTCGTGGCAGTCCCACTGTGCTGGTCGCCCCACTCCACACTGAGCAGGATGGGGCTGAGGTTGCAGGAAGGGGGTGCAAGGAAACCAGACCCTTGTTTTCTCGCCATGCTGCCATGAGTCAGAATGGATGATGGTTAATGAAACAAAAATAAGTATACCAAGGGGTATGTAAGGTCACAGTGAGTGACAAGTTGCGGTAAGACCCGGCTAAGTCTAGGAAACACGTTTTTTTCCTGAATAACCCCATAATTGTCTCATCCACCCTGCTGGTACCGGGTATTCATTCGCCTGCTTTAGTGGGCATTTACTGTTTCTGTCCTGGAGGCTGCTGACCGAAGTGATGGCCCTGCTCTCCCTTCCTGCCCCATCCTCATCTCACTGAGGTGCCTGCAGTGAAAGACCTGGCTGCAAGAAGGGAACCCGTGGTGTGCGTGTGAGCATGAATGCACAAGTGCATGCTTTCAGAAGATGCAGCTCACCATGGTGTTTTCCTGGCATCTCCACCCAGTGCAAGCAAAGCTTCAAGAACAGGCAGCCTGGGACAGAAGCTGTGTCCAAAACTGACCAAGTCTTGTATTTTCTCTGGCTTCACTTAGGGTAAAGACCCGAAGCAAAAGCGCTCTCTCCTTTTCCCCTCTTCAGACCAAACCTGAGCCAGAGAGATGAGGGAAACCCATGGGCTGTGCTTACCAGAGGCAGCGTGCACCCAAAGATGAGGCAGGACTGGTGGGAATGGGGCGTGCTGTGACTTCTACCATTTCTTCTACCCACCAATGTTCTCACCTGCAGCAGCTGCCTGACCTCTGCCAGACCTCTGCCAGACTGCAGGAGCTCACAGCACCTCTAAAGCACCCTGCTGGGCATCTTGGTGCCTGGCTGCCGGGATAGATGCCTTTGATTGCAGGCACCCTTGGCCAAATGCATTACCTGACGTGTTGAGCATGTTTAATGTAAAAACTCATTTCTGCCCCTAATCAGCAATAAATTTTGCCAGCAGTATGTTCAAGTCAAGGGTCTGTCACCCACTCTAAGGGCTGGACATGGGCTTCATCATGCCTATACATCTGTGAGAATATTTTCAAGTGCTTACACACATACATGCAATACAGCATCGTAAAATGAAACGAAAACATTCACGTGCTCTGTGAGAGTAGGCAGATGTGGGCATTATCAAATAATCTGGCTGCAGTTATAAATATATAATAATATTTAAATTTACAAATCTGTCTGCTTATATCTAAAAGCCATTATTTACTTTGTACATAAAAGCACTTTACATCATACACACATAATAAAGAAATGGAAAGTCTGAAATACTCTACAAGCATGAGACCTCAGCACTTTCTAAGATTTAAGAAAGAAAAAGTTCACATGGAAAATTTAAACTTGGGCTACCAGGATGGATTAGAAGATCTAAAACATATCAGAAAACTGAACTCTTTTTTAAAACAGTACTCTTTGTATAATATGCTGTAATTCAACAGAGTTACACTTATCACAGTACTTTTTCTAGTGTGATTCAGAAACATTTTGCAATGGCTGTTCTCAGTGTGAACATATTTTGTCTGGTTTACCGTAGGATTCATGTTTCAGAGATATAACATAGAAATTATACAATTCAAAATGTGATGCACAATCCACTTCTACACATCCTGATTTGTACTTTTGAATTTCAAGCATCATCAGTTATTTTTGAAGCGAATTATTTAGAATTTTTAGTATTTGCTGTAATGTTTGTCTCATCTTCAAGGTGAATTTTATTAAATTAAAATTTTTAAATGAGCAGCTATTAAGAGTACACCCTTATGCAACAGTAATCAGTTTAGTGACATGGTGAGCAAAAGAAAGGTCAAAGAAAAAATTATTGCTGTATCCATCAACAATTTGGCCTCATGTGGATTTCTTCCTCATGGTCACCTGAGCTTGTGAAATATACACAGACATTCTCTGCTTGAAGATTTCACTTCTGTCCTATTTGGTTGCTCTACATTCATAAAGGCTCACAGATAAAGGACTGCATTCCACTCAGTGCTTAAAGAAACTAGATTAAAACTGGAATGAATGGGGGAGGGGAGAGAAACCAAACAAGCAAATCCTGTTTTATAGCTCTAGTTCATCATTATTTCTGCACATTTTGTCTTCTATGTTTAATAATTCTTCTTCTCTACAGGAAAAGGTGGTCTTTTAAAGTTAAGTTAAAGTACAATACCAGCAAATCAGAACACTTAGCTTCTGGTTTCAGCTTTGACACACTGGGTTTTTGGCTTTGGGGAAATTCCTTCTGTACCTTCAGTTTTGGCTGGGGTAGAGTTAATTTTCTTCATAGTGGCTAGTATGGGGCTGTGGTTTGGATTTGTGCTGAGAACAATGTTGATAATTCTGGGGTGTTTTTGTTATTGCTGAGCAGGGCTTGCACAGCATCAAGGCCTTTTCTGCTTTTCATACTGCCATGCTGCTGAGCAGACTGAGGGTGCCTGGGAAGCTGGGAGGAGACACAGCTGGGACAGGTGACCCCAAATGACCAAAGGGATATTCCAGACCATGTGGCATCATGCTCAGAATATAAAGTGGGGGGAAGAAGGAGGAAGGGGGGACACTCGGAGTGATAGCTTTTGTCTTCCCAAGTAGTCATTACACATGATGGGACCCTGCTGTCCTGGGAATGGATGAACACCATTGCCTGCCCATGGGAAGTAATTGGGGAATTCCTTGCTTTGCTTTGCTTTGCTTTGCTTGCATGTGTGGCTTTTGCTTTCCCTCTTTAACTGTCCTTATGTTAACCCACGAGGTATTTTGCCCTTCCAGTTCTCTCCCCCATCCCACTGGTGAGGGAGTGAGTGAGCGATTGTGGGGCTTGGATGCTGGCTGGGATTAAACCACAACGTCTTTCCTACCTACCATGATCTTCACAAATGGCAGGGAGGTTAATAACCTTGGCAGGGAGCATGAGTATTCAGCTCCCCACTCCAGGTGAGCAGCACAGGTCCCCTGCAGCTAGTCAATCAGAGGGATGCTCCACCCTCCTTACAAGCAAACTGGGAGCAGAAGCCCATCTTCAGAGCCACTTATTACCCTCACCTCTCTCACTCCCATGACCCCAGAGAAACTGCAGACCCTTACATAGGCAGCTTGCTTTAGATGCCCAAGGAGGACAGTGTGTCCATCCTCTCATGTCCACGGGTAGAACACCGTTTTCATATGTAATTGGGAAGAGGTTTTTACCTTGAGATTAATCACAGACACTACTTTTGACATTTTTCATGTAAATAAGCTAATATTCTAGCAATCAGTTGTAATCACATTGGTAATAACCATTTTTCCCTCATCAATAAATCAGTTTTAAATTCTTATGGGCCTTAGTGCAAAGGTGTGAATAATTAACGTGTATATTGGAAGCATTATGTAAGAATAGGGTTTGATTTCTATAGTTCACTTTTGTTGCAATTTTGTACTCAAGTGTATACACTACAGTGCCCAGTCCCTTTACAAAACTTTCAGCACTGAGAATCAGCACTTAGAAAATGCATTGAAGCTTTGGGCTTTTTACTTCTAAAAATTGACCTTAAGTTTACAACTTGCTTAGAAAGTCCTGTGTGTCTCAGCAGCAGTCTTTTGGTGTCTCAGATGTTAAGTGAAAGATCCGTTGTGTGACACACTGTTAACCAAGGGGAAAGGAACAAGATATCACTCCTTTGGACACAGTGAGGAATATCAATCTCGTTATTTCCCTTTTGCAAGCTTGCAGGCTCTGTGGTTGCTGGTGGATTGACCTGGTCTTCAACAAAGCATATGTACAATTTTGAAATAGATGAGAACAGTAAGACATGAAAAATTGTGGGGACAAGTGCAATAGGATGGATTTCAACTTTTAATTGCTTTGTTTAACCTTTCACAGTCCTGCAACTTGTCTCCGATACTCAAAAACATGATGTATTTTCTCCTATTTATTATTTGCAGTGGGCTACTGAAGAAAAAAACCTCCAGCGAGGTATGCCTCTGAGTCAAAATGGTCTTTGCCAGGAATAACAGCAGAGCTCTTGCACCAGTGCCTCATTAGTTTATGGAAAACAGGTCCCTAAGGAAATAATGGGGTGTAAATAAATTTAAAACAGTTTAGTCTTAGGAGTAAAGGGGATGCCAGATTTTTAAAACAGTGGTGGTTGAATGATGCCTTAACACTGTGTTTCACGTATCATAAATTTTAGCTAGGTTCTCCAAAATGTTTATAAGTACCATAGAGTGACACAGTTACAGACACATATTTTTAACCTGTGAAGTGCACGTGTGCTCTTTGTCATCTCTAAGGGGTATTTTTACTAGCAACAGCAATCCCTGTTAGACATATCTGACAGAGGCACAGAAGGATCGCTCTGCCCCTTGATACTCCAACCCCACTCTGTTCGGCCCAACAAACTGACTCACCTTGTGTTCATGGGACATAAACAGACATGACAGGGTCAGTGCAGAGCATGTGGAATAAAATCTTCTCTGGATGACCAGGGAATTCAAACTTCTGGACAAAATCCTACTGCCAACAGAGACTCACATGCAGATAGCTCACAGAGGTTTCTGAAGATCCCATACCTGGAATCAGCCTAGTAACCACATCCAACTCCTCTATGCCAGCTCCATGAATCTCAGCTGCTGATCTAGCTTGTGATGAGTTTTCCCACTTGGAAAGATCCCAGACTTGGATGTCCCCCTGGGAAAGGGTACCAAGATGTCCAAAAAACAGGTGCCAACTCCAGCCTAGGAAGTGAGACCTACACACATTTCCAGGGGTCCTTATACAACTTGAGAATGCCATCTTTCAGACAACAGATGCCTGAAGACAGATACAAAGAATTCATGAGTCAGACTTTAAGATAGAGCTATATAAAATACTGTGTAAAATCACATCGAGGTCATGTGAAATATTTGTTTAGGAAACTAATTTAACAAAAGATAAGCAAAAACAGTGCCCAGAGGTTTAAATGAGAAAATTTCCAACAGTACAAAATGACTAAATATATCACCTACACAAAATCCTTCAAAGCTTTTATGTGCAGTGGCAAATAAATGTTCTCTGTGGCAAACCTCAGCCAGGTCAGAGACAGTAAGAGAGAATACACCTTTGTTATGTTTCAGATCACTGGAAAACGGTGTCATGCAGCATCACCTAAATGAGCTACCTAAGGCCAAACAATTCTGTGATATCCAAACCTCACATGCCACCACTGCAGCAACTCCTCTCATATATTCTGGTGAAGCAATAATCCTGTCTTGTGTTATAAAATACAGGCAGGAGGCAGTACCTTATTCAAAGGTGATACTCACGCACATTTTAAATTCTAAGTCTCAAAATTCATGGCAACTGTATTTCTGTGTCCATTAATAAGATATTCCTTATTGCTCAAGGCTTCGGTGTAGCGATCTGACAGCAATAGGCCCTGTTTCCACTTAACACATAGGAGCAGGATTACATCCATCCTGAGCTGCCAAAAATTTATGAAGCAAAAATTCCCTAGAGAAAGCCATAACTTTATATAACATTACTGGGTATTTACATTTACAGTGGGACATGGGACTTCTCCATTAGCAGATATGTGTGAGAAAATATGTGAACCCAGCCATCCTCCTTGTGCCTGTACATCTGGGAAAGCTACTGCATATCAGAGATTTCATCTGAAGGCTGTGATAACTGTTTTTACTGGCTCTGGTCTTCCTCTAAGCCAATATCAGCACTGAAAATTTGTTTTTACAGTGTATTTCCCTGTTTTGGAGATGGGAATGGGGTTAATCTCCATCACCACCACCAGGAATAAACTCAGTTACAGACATGTGACTATCAGGAGCAAGCAGCCATTAAGAGATTCACTCAGATCACTCATGCTTCATTTTTGACACCCAAAGATGTTCAGCACAAAGAATTCCCCAAGAGAGCCTGTGGAGCTATAAAAATTAGGCACCTTTGGAAAAGCCACATATTTTTATGTGCCAATTTGAGCAGGACAGTTTCATACTGAAATTTCTGATTGTGACCATGGACAAGTTTCCCCTGCCTTTGCTTCATGGGATACAGAGCAGAGGACAGCATGCTCCCACGATCCCCCAGGACGAACTATGCAGGTTGTCCAACACCACCTTCAGCCCAGGCAGTACAAGGAGGAGAGCTGAAAAAGCTCTGCCAGTCCTGACAAGGTGGGACTTCTTACAAGTGAGTTTTCAAGACATTGCAGGAAAGATGTTTCTTCAGGAATAGACACTGGTGTCTTGAGTCGAATAAATAAATTGAATAAAAATTAAAAAATAAAAGCATTTGGGAATCCTGTAATTTGTCCATAGACAAATGATAAGTGTTTTTCTTTTCTCATTAGGATACTTCAGTTCAGACAGACTGTATTAACATGCCCAGAAACCTCTGTGGAGGACTCCAGACATCCTCAGAGACAGGCAGAGGAGCTGCGCTGTGTCAGTACTGCTCTCCAGAATAGCACTCCAAGCCTGGGCATTGCAACAAAATAATATCTGCTCAACTAAACCAGCCAAGGTGAAAAGATAATCCTCCCAGGTCTGTGAGTGTCCTTGTAATCCAGTTGTATCTTCTCTGTCCAGCCTCATATTCAAGACTGAGAAGCACCATCACATTCTGGGCTAAATATTTCACTAGCACAAATGCAGTTCCCCAGAGAGTAAATGTTGTGCCCGTTCTCTCTTATTTACTGGTCCAGGTGAAGAACTGGCTGCCACTGGCATAAGCACAAGCACTGCCCTGGCATGCCCCAGGCCCAGAGCCCAGGCAGAACTTCTCTGCAGAGCCAGCCCAAAGCCCCAGCACCCCTCCCACACAGCGCTTTTAGGCAGGCTGGCTGCTACAGACCCATCTGCTGCACACTCGCTAACATTTCTGAGGTCTTCACAGCTCCTTGTGCACCCTCCTGCTTCATCCAGCGCTGTTTGAGGGGACAGGGAGGGCAGGGGCTGCCTGCCCTGCCTCTGGCAAGGCAGCAGCAGCAGAGCAGGGCAGCGTGGGTCAGCAGGCTCTCTGACACACCGTACTGCTGGATTTCCTATTACTCCATCTCTCAGGTCTGGTGAAAAAGGCGCACAGTCTAGTGGGAGATAAATCTACGCGTCTCCTGTTACAGCTGAATAGGTGACACACCACAACAGCAAACCATCCATCCTTTCCAGTGTTCTCAGGTCTTCAAACAGACTTGAGCTGGATTCAAGTTTGAAGGTAAGAAGAAGACTTTTAGTCAATTGAAGTAGCTATAGGCCAAATACATAACTGGTGCAGCATTATTCAGACATTAAGACTAGAAAATTTCCAGAAAACACATCTGATTCCAAACTCCAGACCGAGGAGCCTGAGATAGCAGGTGATCCTTAAAATTGTAAAGGACACTTAATTCAATACCACTATAATTAGTATGCCTAAACTCTAGTTTGAACCTTCATTTAACATTTAACTAGCATAGTCTAACATTTCCAATGCTCAGTGGGTTTCCGGTGACTAAATTGTAAAATAAAATTGAATGAAAACTGATAAGAGGCAGAACTCAAGGCAGTATTTGTTCCTCCTCATTTGTTTTTGTGTGTTACTTGGATTTAGCTGCAACAACATTACATAAAACACTGGTGCATGTTCAGCAATGCCTCTGGAACAAAAAAGGATGATGATAGGAGATCTCACTACAGCTTCTGCTATTAAGTCTTTGGGAGAGGTGAGAAGAGATTGCTCATTAAATAACTGTTATAAAGCATTCAGCACTGACAGACTAGTTCAGAAGCAGAAAGTCAAAGGTCAACTGTTCCCACTAGAAAAGTATCCATTGCAGTCAAGCAGTTATTATTGCCTACTGTCACAGCACCCTTCTCAGAAACCAGAGAGAAGTCTTGGAGAAGCTACAGAAACACAAACAACAGCAATTAATCAGTACAGCAGTACATCAAGGAGTCAAGATGACAAGGTGTCTTGGGGTGATTCTGTGACAAACCTTGCACACAAGGCAATCCAGAGAGCAGTCCTGGGCACAGAGAGGAAAGGGTCTGGAAGCTGCTTTTACTGTCTCCTTGTGCCGTTCACTAATGAACATACATACGTAGACTGAGTTAAAACAAAGGCTTTGGGTCTGTGTCAGCTGATTAAACAGTTCACAGAAAAATTAGAGTAATTTTAATAGCATCTTGAAGGTAACAAAAAAAAAAAAAATCACTTTTCCTACATTTTCATCTGTACTTAGAGTATCTAATGTGCTCTACAACAGAGCACACTGTAAATATTACTGAAAAGCAGAATCTGACTCATAAATTATTGGCATTCTGTGCCAGACAAGCTCGTACTAATGTTTAAAGAAGCAGATCACCTGGGAGAAATGTGTTCTACAAGTTGCGGGAGAAACTAAAGAGACAATTAATGGGCATTGGCTGTGCAGCACATATTGTTCCCATGTTGTTCAGGCCAAAGTTGACTGCCTGCCAATAGATATAGAAGTAATTGTCAGCAAGATTTACAGTTACTTTTTCATTTGAGCAGAAAAGTAGAAAGGTTGAAAGAGTTATGTGATTTGTTGAAGGTCTGTTCTAACAACTGATCGACCATAGCATCCTGCAGCGGTGAACGGTAAAGAACACACACTTCACATTTTTCTTGATTCTGGAAGTTGTTCTTCATGGCAGAAAGCTGAATTACCTTCTGATCATCAGCAACAGTTTCTTTTATTTTACACATCCATTCATAAAGCCATCCTTTCTGTTGCCAAACTAGGCACCACAAAAGTTCTAATTCTACCAGTGATGGAAAAACAGAGTATTTTTTAGCAAGCTGCACTTTAATGTAATGAAATTAATGGCATGGTCTTTCAGCTTGTGGCAGAACTGCTAGCAGCTCCTGAATTGGCCACTCTTGTATGTGAACGTGGATGGGGTTATTTAATTAGACATTTGACTACAGTCTGATGATCTGTATCTCCACTCTGCAAAAATATAAAATGGGAAAGTAAGCACCCTCTGAATGTCCAGGAAGTTGGCAAAAATAATCACATAATGGCAGAAGGTTATAAGTATCTTTGCAGCCTTTAGGAGACCCTGTTACCAATAATATTACGTGGGCGTGACTGCATTTATCATTCAAACACAGAAAACAGAAGATAAAAATTACTCTGAAGGAACAAAAATCCAGAAATCCTGCGACTTTCTTCCAGGCTGCAAAAGGGATAAACAGCAATTCAGGATCAATATGGAAACCCAGGCAATCAATCTGCAGGTGTGCCTAGAAGGTAGTGGATTGAAGAAGGATTCATAAGGTCTTCTCTTTGGTGGCTTTCGGCAATGTCTCCAGAACCCTGAGTAAATTCCCTCCTGCATTAGTATGTGGAAGGCAATGAGATGCATCATCCCATCAAGGTCAAGGACATCCATCACTAGACTACTTTTTGCAAAAATGTCTGTCACAACCTCTTTATTGGTTCCTTCACAGCTCCTCCTGGACAGTCCCACAGCCTTCTCCTCTTGGCAAATCCTCCCACTGGGGCTCACAGGAGGGCAATATTTCTGCTTTCCTTATTCCCAGCTAACACAGCACACAACAAGCTTTGGCTGGCAAGTGCTTGCTTTGTGCTTTGACAGTGCAAACTATGACACAGGTGGCTCTTTCAGCCTTCTCTGAGCAGGGTCTCCAGCTCCTGAAGGAGAGTGTAGTTTGTAAATGTGATTCTGAAACAGTCTGGTGCTATCCACGCACGTTTGTGAAAACATTTCATAAGCCATCTCAGGTGGAAGTAGGCTTAACTCTGTTCTCTAGCAGAGGTGAAGTTCTTTGTCGTGGCCATTACAAGCAGAGCTTAACTTCAGCAGAAGTTAGTTGGGCTAATTTAGAGGCAACTCTAAATTTGTAGGATGAATCCATCAGGATTTGCATTCCCACCAGCATATAATGCTGTGGCAAATATTACTCATTAGAGCAATTGCTGTGTATTTGTCACAGACATACTGCAGGCCAGAATCAATAGGCTGCAGCTCCTCAGCAGTGCCGGACTCAGAAATGATGGCAAATTTTATGTATCAAATTAAGGGAAATAAGTGATGACGATGCTTAATAAACATGAAAATGGATTTGGAGATATTTGATGACATTTTTCAGTCTTCCATCCCCATGGAAAGGAAAGGTGAAAATTCTAATATAACCTCAGACATTATTTTGACTAGTCATGCGGCTAAGGGATCCCAGGGCTGATCCTGGACTCTGAGAGGCTTTTCATATCATCCTTGCATTTTCTGGTGCACTTTATTAAAATGAATAACAGAAGAAAGAGTAGTTCAAGCTTCAGGTACAAAAATCAGTAGCACATAAAACTCCTGTGTGTTTAGGCTAGAAAAGAACCAAGCCTGGACTCTTGAGACAAGTCCAACCAGTTCTTCCTCCAAAAATCCCATTGTCATGAGGGGCGAGGGAGAAAAAGTCAGAGGCAGAAAATACATTCTTCTCCATTGCAGAGAAAACTTTCCCTCTAGCAATGCAAACATCAATTCTTAGTTCAAATCATCAGTACTGATGCTCCATGACTCCACTGCATCCACCTTCCAGAATCTTCCAAGAAGGGTACTTTGTGGGCTTCCAAGCAGGGGTTCAGAGATGCAGCAAGGCAGGAGTTAGAGCAAGGAATGAATTATTTATTAAATTTACAATACCATTTATATATTCTAGTTCTATAAAGCAATTGAACAGTGCTTACACTTCTCCTAGGGTGATTGGTCAAAATCTCAGACACCCACTCAGAGATGTTTTTTCTTAATATAATGTACGCAAGGTCAAAAGATACCAGATATGAATGCTATTTACAAAAACCCTATCTATTGTTTACATAGCTTACACAGCAAAGGAAAAGTTCTCACAGAATGAATGCAAGAAGAGAAAATTTCCCTGCTAACAGCATTTCAGCATCCACAGTACTTACTAACTTCCCTCTTTAAGGAGGGCTTCTTGGAAACCATGAAATGTGTGACTTCTAAATCAGTTATCTGTATGCTAAATCTGTACAACTTGGCACACATTAGCATACATTACCCCTACTCAGTAAAACCTCCTCACCATTCTATTTTCATTTTCCACACCACATAGTGACCACAGAGATTGACAAAAGATAAGAAGATAAGGTTAGCCTGAGACCTTCAGGCTAACATTAACTCAAAGGTGGGTAACACACTCTCTTAGCAAGGAAGAAATGGTCTCCCAGCAGGGGCCCACTATGGCCAAATGCTGGGGAAATAATTTTCCCAGAATAACTGTCTTCTCTTATACATGGGAAGAAGAAAAGAAAAGAAAAGAAAAGAAAAGAAAAGAAAAGAAAAGAAAAGAAAAGAAAAGAAAAGAAAAGAAAAGAAAAGAAAAGAAAAGAAAAGAAAAGAAAAGAAAAGAAAAGAAAAGAAAGAACTAAGTATGTTAAGAGGTTTAGTTTAGAAAACATGACCTATGAGGAAAAAGCTGAAGGAACTGGGTCTGTGTAGTCTAGGAAAGAGGAGACTGTAGGGGCACATGATAACAGTTTTCTAGTATGAAAAAGCCTCTTGGAGACAGACATGATGAACTCTGTGGCCATGGAAAAAAGGATGAAAAATTAATTTGCAGTAAAGAAGATTTCAGAGCAATGCAGGAAAGGAGGGAAAGAGTTTTCAGTCTAGGAGGTCAGAGTGAGCAGTGGACCAAAGCTCCAGCCTATTGGGGAAGACAGTGCAGATCGTTAAGAACAAACCAGACACGTCACGGAATCCTGCTGTGATAAGGGTGGTGGGACATTTTGTGACCCCTTCCAGTCCTCCAGCTTTGTGACTGAGCCTTGATACAGATCAGCCTCACATTGAATCCAATGGGTTTCTCTGTCAAATCAAAACTTCAAAATCAAAATAGAAGGTTGCAAATCAGATCATTATCAGATTAGCCAGTTAGAACTAAATTTTTATTCCTAACCCTGACTAAATACAGAATAAACACTAAAAGAAGCATGAATTGGATATGCTGAATCTTCATGCTTTACTTTCAGAAGATAGACCACTTGCCATGTCACAACATAAAGAGAAGTCTCCTGGGTGTGCCTGAGTGATAAAATACAATTCTTTGGCAGCAGCAGACTCAACAAGACTGTAAGGCTGGTTACAATGCTGTAAATCCAAGGTAGCACAGAAGAAATCAGTAGATTTATAACAGCATAATTGTGATCAGCATGGAAGCCATTGTATTTTCACTTGGGAAACGGTAGTTAAGCATTCAGCAAAGGTTGTTTTCTCCCCTCAAGCTTTTCACATGATTCTCTGACACATTGCTGGTTTTTTTCCATGCTCAGACTTCATTTTTTTTCACTCAGAGACTTCAGTCAACTTTTAGTCTGTCAGGGTAAACCATATATCTGGCTGTTCAAGTGTTTTCAGATTTTATTGTGATGTGTTGTGTCTCAAGCCCACTTCTACAAGTAATGGCTTCTCAAAAACCCCAGCAGTGCCAGCATGCCTTGTGCAAGCCTGGAGTGCCTATAAGAGAGGCAAACATGCTGAACACTAGCTCATCTGTATTATAATACACATGTTCCTAAATAATGGCTGCCTCCAGGTCTGTTTTAATCTCTCTGCTGAAATATTCCTACAGAACATGTCTAATTGGCTGTTGTTTGAACATTGCATGGGCCCCCTCTTTGAAAAAGACATCCAACTCATCTGTAATGTGTACCACAAAGTGTTGCCATTCCCTTGAACACACCTGCAACATGAAAAATGTAAAAGGCAGAAACACTTGGGGACATGGTTTAATGGTGAACATGGCAGTGCTGGATTAATGGCTGGACTCAATGATCTTAGAGGTCTTTTCCAACCTAAATGGTTCTACGATTCTAAACAAAAAGGATTCTGATTTCTTGACTTCTAACATGGCTCTGTGCTCCCCTGTCCTCAGCTATTCGCCAAAGGAAGAGTCAGTGGGCTTAGGACAAGACTTGTGAAAAGGCTATTGAAAACAGGAGTCTAGACCCCAAGGAAATCTGCAGGATGAACCCTAGGTCCTATTTCCCCTGTTAGCCTTTGACAACAGTTACCTCAAGTTGTCCTGTTACCAGATCTAAGCAAGTATGGACTTGTTCCATCCCGCCTTTCCCTTTGTCCTATTCACAGAGCTCAACTGAATGACTTATTTGTTTTACGGATAAGAAGGCATTTTTTTGGCTATCTGTGATCCTGCTCCTCACCAAAATGAATGATCAAGACCTTCTTTCAGTGTAACTCTGGCAAGTTATGAGCAATTTCCAAGTCCTTCTTGCATAAACGGCATGCTGCATCTGGAGGTTTCTACATAGATAACCCAAGCAGACAGAACCTGCTTGTCACCAGCACAGCTGGGGTAAGTTGCCCATACACTCAAATGCTGCTTACCCTGAAGGCATAAAACCTTAGGGAAGCAGAACCTGCAGCGTATCATAGGCCCTAGCTCAGATACAAGTGTTTCCAACCAGGACACAAAACTATGCAGTACCTAGAAACTCAGATGAGGGTCTTGAAAATTCAAAACTATCTCAGAGATAAAGAATTGCATTGATTTTTTGAGAATATTTTTCTCCTTTTTTAAGATAAAAATAGTGTGCTCCAACTTTGTGCACATGACCAGTGTAAATGGAATACATAACCTTCAAAACATGCAAAAAGTGGGGTTTCCATCTGTACTTAGGTTCAGTGTATCATATTCTCACTAAAGTCATGGGAGATATCCATTTCAACACGGTAGAGGTAACAGCCATTAGAATAAGAGTTCTGGAAAACAACATAGAATGGTAGCTTGATGGCTTAGAAAGAAATTCCCTTACTTGCTCAATACGGATTCAATATCTGCCATGTCTTTCCCTCCCAGCCCCGTCGTACTGCTCTTACTCTGCCCTTCTTCTACTTTTCTATCCCCTTGCCAGTCATTTTCCTGTTGCACTTAGCCACAGGAGAGTCCCAAATTCCTCTTGTAATCGCTACAGGAACTCAGATACCAGAATAAACAAGGAAAGCATAACTTGCACAATGATGCCAATAGCGGTTTTCAACATGTCAATAAGAATGTCGAAACTGTATTTGAGAGGAGACTTGGTAATGTACTAGCTCTACTGGTGGGCCATGCATTAGGTTTTTAATCATACTTTACTTTTACATTTATTATTTTAATCACACTAAATCAGAGAGATTTAATCTTCTTTCAGTTTCAAAGGAGACATTCAGCAATTAAAAATATTGCTAATTTTTCATACACATAAATACTACCAACACTTAGCTTCTTAATCATCAAGAAACTTATTTCATGTGTCACCACTGATCCATCACATAATGGTAGCTGTGGTGGAAAAGAAAGATGATAAATTTTGTGTGTTCTGCATACACACTGATGAACAGTAGAATTGAGAGTTGGCTAATTTCTTTTCAAATTCATTACATTCAGATCAAATTAATTTGCAAGGTGCATGGCTTTTGCAAAGAGACAGAGCTCTGTAGAGCTGTTATAAAAATAATCTATTTGCAAAGGGTTGAGGTAATGTGTGGACCAGCACATGACATTTCATATTCATATAGGAAAGAGTAAAAACATGGCATTTCCAGTCATAGATGCTATGATCGTTCCCAGATGGTGTCAGACAATATCTGTGCAGTGATACCAAACAAAAAACTGATCACTCCTCCTTACGTTGAAAAAACAATAAGGTGTGCACTGAATTAATATCAATAAATCTCAAATTTCTCCATGTGTTTGTGCAGTCAGATACATATCCTTTATGGAAACACGAAAGTACATATTGGGAAAAGATTGGCAAGAAGCAATTTTTTCCAATTATGAAGCTTCACATTAAAAAAATCACAGCCAACTCTGTGGATGTGTTAATGAAAAAGTGGGCATGCTCCAAGGAAATTAAAAATTGAATGGACATTCAATGTGGTCTATTCTGGAAGGACCGAGAGAAGAAGAAGAATTTTAAGTTACTTAAGATACTGAGAGGCACCCTTGTGCCTCTCAGCCTTGTTCTTGTAGCAAACCTGATGCCACTCAATTTTTAGACAAGCAATAAATGTATTGAACAATTGAACTTTGTAAGGAGCATAAACTTAGGAGTTTTACTCATGTTTGGAAACATTTTATGGTTGGGATTAAAAAATGGAAAAACTATTTTTTATGTTGAAACTTTTCATTTAGCAAAAGGAATACTTGTTTTGGGAAATGTTGAAACATCATTTTTTAATATTCTCTGACAGACCCATCAAGCTCTTAGTTTTGAACTGATGTTTCTCTTTTTAAAAATTAACTTGTAAGTCTGCATGGGTGACAAAATGGTGTGGAGGTAAAGACCACCTGAATCACATCCATCAGGAAAAGAACTGTGGTATGAAGGTACAGCAAGGGAACCATAAGTTGAGATCTGCCACGTAAAGGAGAAAATGCACTCATTTTGGCCAAAGAGCTCTACAAAGCCCTTCTTTTTGTATGCACACACATCCTGAAATCCAGCCTAGAATCCAAAGGCTCCTTAATTTTTGAATAGTCTCAAAAGTGTGTTAAAAGTTTTACAAAGAAGACAAATATCACCTTTAAGGTTTTACAGGCCTTAAACACACAATCTGTTACACAGAAATGGGCTTTTTTCTGCTTGTCAGAAGTAGTTCTCACTCATACAGTACTAAGTATAAAAGTGGCTTCAATAACTTCATACATATTGGTGAATGTGGCTAAAGTTCTTTAGGAATGCAGAAGTTCATATCAATTTATCATAATTGGGTTTTTGACATCTGTCAATTTTAGATATTTTCCCAGCTATTCAATTTCTGAGTCACATATTTTTCACCAGATTATTCTTCATACTCATTATGCATAGAAGCAGGTAAGAGTGGTCCCAGAGAATGCCACAAGGCACTTACAAGGTTAAGTCCCAATCCTGTAGTTTCCTTGTATTCCCAAGAGGACTCTGTGGTATTTCTCATGTCTGCCAATGTCCTCCAGTGTTCCTCAAACTACAGGATCAACACCTTGGTCAAAGGAGAGGGTCACGAGCTTTTAACGGATCTGCACTAAAATTTTTATCATATTTTTTATGTCTGTAATGTAAGCGCAGTTAAATAACCCATGGCACTGAACATTTCACTCAGCTATCCAGGGGTGAATATTACCATTTATTTGGGGACTTGTCAAAGTATTATTTTCATTACACTAATAAACACTGTAAAAGTCAAAATAAAAAATGTTATAAGTTCTGGAACATGTCTTATCTAAATCTATATGATCTGGAAATATTTAGCAGGGGAGTTCAGTAATACAAAACAGAAACAGAAAGGGTCCTGGGTAAAGCCTTAGGGAAATGCCCAACTATTAATTACACATTAAGCGAATGGTTTTTATTTTTGTATTGAAACAGCAACTATTCAAAGTCTATGCTACAGCACAACAAAAATTATTCTCTGGTATAACTTAGTGCAGAAGTCCAAGTTATTTTCATCCCTAGAGTCAAAGTGCTTTAAAAGATTAAATAAAATTGCACTGGGATTTTTTTTTAAATTAAGAAATAGGAGAGACAAATTCTGACCCATTAGCACCGAACTTGGCAAATACTAATTATAAATCAAAGCTATGCTCTGCAAATATTCTTGCAAGTTTAACTGTACACTTGCAATTTATTTTTTCTCACCTAAATGATTTTCCCAAACTGAATTTAATATTGGTAAATATCACCAATACTCCTAACAGTTCTGAAGAATTCAAAAGGATTGTCCCCATGTGTAAAAGAATGTTTGCCCAATCAAGCCCAACAGCTGTTACATGTTGTTGCTTGCACTGCTGGCCATCCCTCTACACTAATAATAAATAATGAAAAATATCTAAAAAAGGATCCCAAAAGACTTCCCTTTCCAAGGGAACATGCCTTCCCAAGGCATGGCCACAAGCCTTTCACACTCTGTATGAACATGGGAAATTTGCTTTTGTGTGCAAAGCCCCCTTCAATACCCAAGTCCTGCTGTATACACTTGTGTGTGCATTTACACAAAGGCACAAGCTGCATCATCAAAATGCAGACACTTTCAGGATGGAGAAGAGACTCCAGTGAGAGTATGGATGCCCCTTTGCTCTGAGGAAAAGGTTATGTTTTGGTCAGAACATGAGGGTAAATATTCCCCTAGTATGTAAAGCACCACGAGATCTTTAATGTCTAGGCTGAGCAGACATGACTTCAGTTTTCTAATGTTTCCTTAATTCCTCAACTCCCACCTGTGAAAGGTCACAGAGCAGTTCCAGTGTTACTGAATTTGTGCTTTGCTTTGGATTTTTGGGAGGACTGTTTTGGGGTTTAGCATGTTTGGGGTTTTTTTTTTCTTTCATTTGACCAACCTCTTTCCTCCTCAAATTTGCCTGGTCCTCTGTACCATGAAGTCACTTTCTGTAATAGCCTTGGATGCAGGGTCAGGGAGAGGATGGAATCTGGAATCTGAAACCAGACAGAACACATCATTCCATGAATCTGTGCTCATCTGTATCTTTTTCAGCCTTCAATGGCTGAAAGCAATCAGTAGCTGCAAAAGTACAGAAAGTACACGTGGATAATTTGGACAGTATGAAGAGGAACTGGAGAAGTAAATGCTCAAGTTAGCCACAAAAATCAAGTGAAAATAAAGATAAAAACCTCTCTTTGAGCAAAAAACCCTTCTCCACTAATTATAGTCGTTCAGGTATCCTGGTGTGCATGAAACCCTGAGTGCTGAACTCACCATCCAGCATTAAATGGAACTCAGGAACCCCTATATTAACAAGAAAGCGGAAGAGAACTGGGGAGAAATTTACAAAAGAAATCCTCAAAGATTCTTGTTTAGTGGAGATCCTTCTCCTTCTTCTTATGAGGGTTCCCATCCAAAAAAGATGTACCTGTCTCATTGTTCATAGTGATTTCTGCCAGCTGTTACATGCCAACAAGTGCCTTCCCTTAAGTAAGATTAGCAACATACCTAAGCATATGGGACTCTTAGCACTCTCCACAGACTGCTCCACAGAAGATGCCTAAGATTTGCAAAGGTGTATGACATTTATATGACTAAAAATTAATAAAGCTTCCTTTTCAAAGGACTGCAGTTTTCAGGACAATCCTACGATCCTTTCCCAGTTACATCCTATAATTCTTAAAATTGCTGCATGTGAAAGAACTGGAAAGCATGAAGTCCTGCTTAGCAGAGAATGCACTATAATTCATTGACTTGGGCTTGGATGCAAGCTACAGTGACTCTAGTGCCCTGCAAGTCTTCCATCAGAAATTAACACAGCAGTGATGAACAGTCCCTCCAAATGCACATTCTTATTTTTATGCATGTGAGAGCATTCTTCTTTGTGGTCTCTCAGGGAACATGAGAGAGGACTTATGTTATCCAGCCTCACTTATTCCTCCCCTCCCACTTGGGGAGGACTAAGTGAGGCTGGATAACATAAGATCCCAAGCATATTATCCACTTGACTCACTAGTTAAGGTCAACATAACCTTGAGGAAGCTATCACAGTAAAGCCACATGCATTTGTCTGTGGCAGGAGGAATAGCACACTGCTCTGCAGAAACAGGAGTTTGCTTTGAGGAACTCAGAGACTTGAATCAGGTGAGATCTCATAACGTGCCACAGCCAATTAAAACACAGAGCTGATCTGTGTCTACTGACACAGAGGGCTACCGATGGAAAATGGGGTGGAAGTAACTGCATAATGGTGGAAAGGAGGGACTGTCCATAGCAGTTCATTGTTCCAGTTTAAAAAGTCAATATAAGCTTGCCAAAAGATGTTTTATCTTTTTGCACTCTGTCTTAAATCTATTTTTCTCTGTCTGCCTCCTCCCCCAAGTTCCATTGGTTACATCCTTTGCTTATTACTCTAGAGTCATAAAGTTGTAAAAATACCTTCATTTCACCTATTGACCACTCTTAGATCTCCTAGTCCATAGCTCCTTTAATGAAGACCTCAAGCAGCATTTCCCTCTATCCTTATCTGAGTTTGGTAATAAAGCATATCTTAAGCCAACATCCTTTTTACAGTATATGAACTAGAGCTGGGCAAGCTTTTCATAGCTAATGTTTTATTTAGTAGATTAAGCCTTTTGTTCCCTTTCTGAATTATTATGGAGAAACTTTGACTTCAATTCATCTGGTTGTTATTCACAACTGTTCAAATAAGAGTGTCAGTGAACATATTTCAGCTGTTTAGATGTTCTCAAATGATTCACTTCAGTTCTTTCTTTTGCTATTTGTTATATACTATTTACTCTTCAAGGGCTGTACTTGGTCTTACCTAACCTGGTGACAATATTACCTAATTCTCACATTACTGGAAGGTTTATGGAGAGGAGCAAAACCAAAGAGATTTCATTATGCCCTCTTTTCCTCCTGTTCCCAACACATATTTCTTAAAAAATTTTGTACAAATATATAGTAAGTATCTGTGATGAGGCCTATTTTCCATTAATAGCCTTTCAATAAAAGTAATTAGGTATCCTCATACTAAGGAAAATCATTAAAAGATCTGAGAACTCCATTAATTTAAATGACAGCTTCAGTCAACTATCCAAGGTTCCACCTAAAAGTAACAAGGCAATGGAATATGAGACTTCATTACTTCTGTACCTCACTGAGCTCCTTCCTTTGTTGAAATTAGCATTTCTAAATACTTTTGTACAATACTCACCTGATTTTAATGGGATCTAAGTAGCATACGTATCTTCAGATTAACTAGTATAAATACATGGTATGTTTCTGCAAGTATAAATCAGAGACAGAATACATGCCACTAAATCTATTTCAAATTATTTGATTGTTATACTTTATTAAATAGTATATTCTGTCCATAATAATTGGCCATGCATCTCCTTTTTTGCATTTCAAGAGATTCCCAGAAACTGTAAAACTTTTATCTAAACCTGTATTTGCAGTGCAGCAAAACTAGAGTATATCAGGTCAGGATTTAGTTCTGCTCTGTCTTGTGTGCCTCATGGCTCTGAAAATAAGAGTTTCTGCAATGATTTTCTCCACATATGCAGAAATAAACAAAAGCAAAACAAATTTGTTAACAAGAAAATAGACTAAAAGAACTACAATGGACCAAATTCTATCCTGAAGTCAAAAATGGAGCTGCAAGCACTTTTTTAAAGGGAGATTTTAGCATCTAAGTTCTCACATTTGAACACAATATCTAGTAAACTTTTTCTAGGAATCAAAGCTTTTGTTTTGAACACTAATGAACCATGATTCAGGGAACCAGGTAAAAAATACTTCAAAATCTCTTCAGGTGTGGCAAATATTTGAACCTGTATCCTCTATCACAAGCTTTCACTTACAGTGTTATGTGATCATGTGTTTTCCTTCCAATCTGTTAAAGTTATCAGAGATCAATTTCTCGAGATTTCTGCCCAAAAATATAGCTTTAACCTTTACTGCATTTTTGCAATTTATCACTCTTTCTACCCTAGTATAGTATGAGCTCTTCAATTTGCTTAAGCAAATATTGGCAGCAAATCAAAGAAAGTACTGTAAGTCCATGGAACACAACTTTAAACTAACTATGGAAAGCACAGCAGGGATAGCCATGATGGGAAATGTGTTAAGCACCCTGATTTTCCTATGTGGTATATTCTTCCCTGACTATATGCACACAAAGGGGAAAACATAACCCATAAATGTTCTGTTTACTAGCTCCGGCAATGTTTTCAGAAATACACTATCAATTTTTTTCCAAGGGTCATTACAGCACTACTTAGAGCTGGCAACCTGACTAATGACATTTATTAATCTTAGTATCATGTTTCTTCACTATTTTAATTAGTGACATTTTTCTCTTAGATCTACATTTTCTAGGGCTGTACTGTAGCTTTTTATCAAGCTTTCTGGTTACCAGGAACTCCAGCAGGGCACCAGAAAATATCTGCATACATCCACCAAAGGATATTTCCACCAAAGAGTGGCTTGCAACATGCTAGGCACAAGCTGTGTTTAATTCAGCAGCAGTGTGGTCAGGACCTTGTTAAGCTCCCTGTGGAGTTACACTGGATTTATACCAGTGTGACTGTGATTAAGATTTAACTGTGACATCTAGCTGTAAAAATTTCTCTCCTTCCAATTTCCAGTGGCTGTAGAGCTCAGTCTTATCAAACACTTTTCCATTTAAATTGCATGCAGGTACCCCAGAGCACATGAACACATTTAACACTCAAGACTCCTGTGCTGTCCTAAAGGAATTGCAATAAATAATGGAAAATCCATGACATTAAAAAAGCAAAATTAAAAAAAAAACACCAAAAAAACCCAAACAAAACCCAAAACTGTAATAATCCATGATTCACATTTTTCATCAGCACTATACATCCTTGCTGCAGGTGCAGTTTTGCAGATATTGTAATTTTTTTTTGGTCCGGAAACCAGTCACAATTCATAATGATTACAAAACACATGATTTTATAAAACTCCATTTTACATTCATAGGAAAACTTTGCTTTTGCAGCTCAGCTTTCATTGGCTAGTCTTGGTTTTCCTGTGATGGACATATCATAGACATTTGTAAAAATAAATAATAGAAGCAACCTTAAAAGTATATTAACAACCTGTCATCATAATCATACAGGAGCTCTGTGCTTGGGTGGTAGGCATAGACAACTGCTCTCACATTGGTCTCCAACAAAAAGCAAATCACCTCAGGTTTCCTATTGGAAGAAACTCCTCTCCCGCCCTACTCCTTGATTTTTTGGATAAATGTAGCTTGTGGTGAAGTCAGCAAGCACCAGTCAAGCCTGGGCTCCTCCTCCACTACTCTGTGAATGTGTTCCCCCTCACTAAGGTATCTGTTGGTCTCCACTACTCCTGCTCCTTCCCTGTTCCTCCCTCTTCTCTGCCCCTCATCCTTTTGCCAACGCACCAAACGAAAGACCACTGCCCATCACGTGATCCACACAGAGGAGCTGCAGCTAAAAATACTTTATTAAGGTGATGATCTAATGCTATTCTCTACCTCAGTCATGGACTACATTGCATTTATTTATCCCACTGCCAATTCCAGTCAAGATTCCTACCACACACTGTGCCAGAGACAACTGGAAAGGCCTCAGAGAAACCTGGAGTGAAGAAGATGGATGTCTGTTTCAGGGTGGACTTAGGCAGTACCCATCGAATGAGTACCTGGTTATGCCTTGCATGTAACTAACAGTTAAAACTTGGATTACCTACAAATAAAAATACTATGGAGCTGGATCTCCTCTCATGTGTATTCACCAGATAAATGGTAGAAAGAAAAGACATTAATTAATCCCAACCCATTGAGATAGACATGAACAGCTGCATAGCTGGACTCTAGTCTTGAGCAACCAAGATTCACAACACCAGGCAACTGTGTGGTTCGGACAATACAAGAAAGCACTAAATGCCAAAAGCCACACTGCCTGAATTATTGGCAGTGAAATAGAAACCAGCCCCTCCCCACATGTGCTAGGCTTCCCACATGTGCAGTTTGAGTCAGAAATCCCAGGAATGGGGGCCAATACCCGCAGCACCAAGGGGACATATATCTAGAGCTAGCTAGCATGAAACATGGGCAGCAACAGGGTGTTAGCAGCCTCCTTCCACCCCACAGCGGAAGCTCCTTTCCTTGTGCTGCAGAACACACTTCTGCTTGAGGTCAAGAACTCCAGAGTAACTCTTGAAGCCCTTTCAGAAACAAGCTACCGATCATTACAGTGTTTGAAAAGCTGTAGTACAGAGATTCTACCATCAGTGTCTTATGCAGAAGCCTACTGGATAGAGCACTTGACCCGTTCGCTCCTCTGCCTGCAAGGTTCAAGCTCCCTGCCCTAACCACAAGACACGGCTCCAGGCTCTCAGGTGAAAATCACGCAAACACGGCTGCGTATCCTGCTGGGAGACTCACCTGGAAAAAGTGGGACTCATGTTCCACTCTCTGCTCTAAGGCCTATAGAGATGTTTTCCTATCCATTAATTCTTCAATGCAAAAAAAAAAAAAAAAAAAAAAAAATCACACTAAACACACTGGAAACATACTGGAGAAGTCCCTAAGAGCACATCTAAGGCAATTTCATTAATGTAACAACCCAAAAGCATTAAATGGTAGCACTGAGTCTTGGTTTCCTTTCTGCACCACAAGAGGAACTGAGAACACCTCTTCAAAAAAGAGAGAAAAATCCTTTTCCCAAAATGGGTGAGGAAAATAATTCTGGAATTTTTTTTTTTTTGGAGCAGGGGAGGGAACTGAGCATGGATTTTTCACATCTTCAGTAACAGAACTAATCTCTAGGTTTTGGGAATGGGGGGGGTGTCATAAAAGAAGAGACAACCACAACCTGTGAAAAAAACAATGCTCTGATGCATTCCTTTGAGGTTTTAGGGATGTTGTCCTGAGAGCTGGGACTGTCCTGTTCCTCTAAGGACATGAAGTAGATCTTTCACATTTGGAGACATAAATCTAACTGAAGTGTGAGCCTCAGCTGCAGACATCCTGATTTGTTTATGTTATTAAGACACGCTGACATTTAGCTGACTGAAGGTGATGAGCTATGTAATGCTCACAGAAAGATAATTCACGTCAGTGCTCACAGGCAGCCATTGTGTGAAGACTGGGTGGGTGACTTTACTCAACAACAGGAAAATACACACTACCTCATCCTAGCTACCAGCAAGTGTTTGGGAGACCTGTCTAGTTGCCATGTTTCATACAATTGTCCTTGGGATTGCTACTACAGAGACATGTATTATATTTGCAATTCCCTTTAATCGGAAGAGAGAGAGGAGATTAGTGCCAAAAGGGTTATTACTATTTATTTCTCTTCCTGTTGCTTTTCTGGGTTATGATTTAGATGAAATTTCAGTAAATTTGTGTTCTTTTTGTCCTGCAGACTTTTTCAGACTACTTGCAAAGCCACAGACATCAAGAAGGAAAAAGGAAGGCCATAAAATAGATACTCTAGAGAAAATAGAACTATCATCAATAAACAACTGAACAAGAGAAAAATATTAATTTATTTGGAACCCGAATATTCATTTAAAGAGTTTCAAAAGAACAGCTTTCTCTCTCCCATACACAAGCAATATCCAAACTGTAAAACAGGTTTGGAATTGTCATTCACTTTCGGTAGCATTAGACACAGATAGCAAGAAGCAGGGGGGTAAAAGCAGAATTGACATAGATCAGGAGCACTTAGAACTTGCTATCTAGAGAAACGTCTGCTTTACTTCCATCACAGATTAATGAAACACCTCACTAATGTTAAGCATTTGTGGAGAGCAAGAAGTTCTGTAGGCAGCATGCATATTACATAGTGCACGCTACTCCTGTGCGTTGCTTTTGAGCATCACCACCAGAGGCTTTTTAAGACTCCGCAGCCATGGAATTAGCTGTGGTATTGCCAGCCAGCTGTGTATCCTCCATGGACTTTGGAACAAGCTATAAAAGTAAAAAGAAAAACATACTTTGCCAGCTCTTCGCAAAACAGAGCCAGCACTTTAAAACCAAGTGGGTCCTTTTCCGCCTGGCAAACCTTGAGGTCGGCCTCACAGGTCACCGTTCGGGATTACGTCAGGGACCAGCCGGTTGGCTTCAGGCAGGCTCGGGTTGGTCTGGCAAGCTGCACGAACAAAAGCCAGACCAAGACAAGAAGTTGAGGGAGTGGGATAGGAGGAAATTAAGAAGACTGTTCCAAAGGCTTTTAAATTATGATGCCCCTGTTGTTGCAATACTATTGGAAAACTAAATTAATTGCTCCTTTCTTTAGGAGCAATTTCTCCCACTTCTGCTGTGGCTGTATTTCTTTTAGCTAAAGGCCTGAGCCACTAAAGATGCAGCCAATTTCCATGCTGTTCAAATGCTTGTAATCACAGATATACAGTAAACTGAGCTTTCATGAGAAACAAGGCTGTTCATTAGGTGGCTCTTGCCCTTCAAAATTTTCAAGACAACAGAAGTAGTGGGAGGTAACAAATCTACCCTAGAGAGGGCTAATTTCCACAAAATTCTGATCACCTATTTTCTTAAAAGCAGCGGACTTTAAAGAGCTTCTGCTCAGGAACTTAAAAGCTGAGGTACCTTGACTCTACAGTCAGTCTACAGTCACTACTGTAAAAAAAAAAAAATTAACTATCTTTATTAGATTTTAGTTTACAGTTACATTACTGGAAAGCCAAAGATTTTCTAGGGACTGTAAAACCACATAATAAAAGCAGGGCCTATTTTCTGTAGAAACCAAGGGTTCTGTAACTTCACAATCAATCAGTAACATAAATTGCAAGGATGCAGCTAGATGGAAATGATTTTTTTTTTAAGTACACCACAGTAAAAATCATCTAAAATTGCTCATCGGAGCTTCGCTTGGCACAGGTTGTCAGAATCTCATCGGTAGCACTCCAAGAAAACACTACTTGTTATTTTTAAGATCTATCACCTTTTCTTGAGTTATTCTGTAGCCATTAAACACCCCATGAGTGCAATCACAGCAAGGTATGCTAGCAAGTTCCCAGTACAGCACAAAGAACTATCTCAAAAGAGATTGAAATTGTAAAGCATGAGAAACTCCTTTTGTTTGCTCTCCTCCCCTTAAACACCCAATGTGTCTGCTTAAAGAGTGAGGGTTGTTTTCTGTTTCTTCTTACTCTTCTGAGTTTTGTGTCTTCTTAGTTTACTCATGTAATTCTTTGCAGACTTCAGGACAGTAACCTCTGTAGAAATTGCTAGTGGCCCACAGAGCTAGCATAAAATAAAAAGTTACAAGTCCACATAACCTGAATTTTATGGTTATAAGCTATATTTACTGCTATATCGTAAGTTTGAAAAGACTGCTAAGTGTTCAGTGTGGGAATGCAGGGAATTTCTCTTAAGTTACTTTTATGGAGAAATGTGTTGTTAAACTGTAGGAAAGGTTACAGTCCTTTCAAGTCCTCCAAAGCTGAATGCCTATTAGGCATTTTTAGGGTATGTATAAAATACCTCAACCACTCCCTCAATATCATTCATTGAAATTCAGATTCAGGACCTTTGCTCTGTTCAAGTCCCTTTGGTTTTAACACTGTAAAGTAACCTGAGTGAGAACGTTATCAAGAATCAAGGTGGTAGAACTTGCTCTTTAATTCTTGCCCACCTGCACTTCTTTAATTTGGAAGCGTTTCTCACCGTAGCACATAGACATGGTGCAGCTCAGTGAGCATACAGCAAAGCTGAGACTTTATCAACACGAGAGATGCTCTTAGTACTCTATCCTGATTTTATCTAACGAGTCTGGGCAGGCTACACTCACCTGGGTGACTCAGTTTCTCCACCTGTAGAACTGTAATGACTCCTTTCAAACGCACGGAGTCCTCTGGTGACCGGCCAAAGAAGAAATGCTAAACAGGAGAACATACTGTTGCTCCACACATTTCTCAGCCTCTCCTGCCCTCAACCCCTCACCTTCCTCTGCCAAGGTATGTGCCCACCTCAGTTTGCTGGGTGACCACACAATAAGCTGGGCTGAACACTGCCTGTAGATAAAGACTTAACAGAAGGCCCATGTTACGGAGTCAACCTGATCACGTACATTAAATCCATGTACACTGCCTCCAGAAGGTGGATTGGCACAACTGCTATGCGACAGAACCAGCCAGAATGTGAGGAGAGGGTCAGAAGATCAGTCTGTGTGATAGGTACAGCCCTGTCTGCCCCCTGAATGCGCTCCTGATGTGTCATGGGTGGGGGGCTGCAGGGCTCAGGGAAGATGGCAGGGAAGAGAGAAGCCTGCATTGAAGGCTATGGACTGCTCAGGATACCCTGTAGCTTCTTGGTTTGATACACAGCACGCTCCAGTCTTTTGAAAAATCTCCTTTCTTATCTCCACTATTTTAAATTATGCTTGTTATCCACATCTACTGCAAATGTTGAAGCTTCTCTCTACTTCTTGTTGCTCACATCATTATCATTATCATTTTAATTCTGCATATTTTTTATAGGAAACAGTTTATTATTTTTTACAGAATGTCAAGAGGACCTGAACCTGAAAGAAGTCTTTGCAATTCAGCCTACAGTGTAATCTAAAACATGAAAATAAATTGTGTGCTAGAGAAACTGAAGAACAAATGTTTTCTGGCATTTGCTTTCTTTTTCAGGCATTAGGGGCTTTTACAGCACAAGGAAAAATTTGTTTTATCTTCCAGCTACAGTTTGCTAGCAGCATCTTTTGGTTTTAAACGACTGATTATCTACTCTTCCAGTGGAGGTAATGAAAATAAATTTTAGACCAGCCAAACAACTCCTTGAAGTTCAGTTTACCTTCTGCCAGATTTCTGAAAAACAGTAATATCGTTCTGCAATGCCCTCTGCTGGGAGACGCAGCCTGGAGCTGGAAGGAGAGCTACCAGTTCCCGTCCTCCAGCAGGGAACAGATATTTGCAATAAGATGGACTGGATTTTCACCTTCTCTATGAAATCCTGAGCCGGCTGAAATCAGTGAGGTCCTAGTTTTTCACTTTGCCCCTAACCATTCCTCCTTTTGAAACCTGCATTGGAAAAGAACCCTGTTTATTTCAAGTCCAAATGAAAACTTCATTACTCACTTAGAGACATGAAGATCTCTTTTTAGCATTTGAGCTTCTAGAGAGAGGTTTTATGAAGAAGGTTTCATCTGTAAAAGACTTTGTTCTTCTTGCCATTCTTTTAAGTATTTTAACTGTAAAAGCCTGTACAAAATCACACATGTAAATGGCATTCATGTTACACAAGTGTGATTCTGCCTAACATATATTTTCACTGACCAGGATGCCTGTACTGAGAAAAGGAAGCAGTGAAACAAAGTGCACTGCTATGCAGTGAAATGAAGGAGTGTATCTGGAACCTGATGTGTGACAACACCAGCCCTGTCAGCTGCCACATCTGTTTCCCTCTTAGATGCAGTATCCTGGGGCCTCAGGAAGAAAACTCTGAATTTTCAGAATTCTGAATTTTCAGCCCCACTGAGGGGCAGGATATTAGTGTGGAGTTCACACAAACAGCCCCTTCCCTCCCCGCATGCACACTCACGCCATGCCCCTGTGGCTTACGGAATAGTGTCTCCTAGCTCACAACTCTTCTGAAGAATCATCCCTGAAAAATATTTTCCAGCCTTGGCAAGGGAGATGGAACACTATCTCTGCTTTGGTTTCAGCTCCCTCAGCTAGGCTGGTTTTACACGGTGTTTGCCTCTCACCACAGCTGTGCAATGGGCAGCAAGCAGGAAGGATTTTTCCACTGTAGTCCCCAGTCCTCCCTGCTTGATGCTTTCTCCTTCCTACTCACGTTCTCACAGCCTACGTCCTTCCTGGCAGGCCAATTATCTTATATTTACTACTACTTATTTCTATCTGTTAAATGGAAACTTTTTAACCTTGTGATGTGTTCTCTGCGCTGACCTGCTTTGTCACCATGTGCCTCCCTCTGCTCCACTTTACAGGGACTGACACCCTTGGTGCCAGAGAATGCAGGTGCAGTAAAGCTGCACAGTGCCTGGCAACACCATTTTTATTTGAAGTTACACATAATTATCATTGATTTGGATGTGTGACCACCTTGTTACACAGCCTTACAAGCTGACAGTTTTTTTCCAGAAACAACTTTCCAATATTTGTTATGCCCTCACGGAGATCGAAATGTCATGGTCATAAGAAGCTTTGACAATTATGCCATGTTCACTAAAAGGCCCCCAGAGAAGTATTTTTTTGTTTTGTATACTGTCCTGAAAAATCTTCTGCTTCCCTTGGTGAGCACTACAATTTCACACTCATTTGAAAATGAGCATGTATGTTTACAAACATCCACAAGTATGTTCACCCCTCATAGCAAGGGCTAAGATTGTCATTCTGGACACTTACCTGTCCTTCTCAGGAATAGTTTCCTTTGCAAGAGAACTGTGTAGCCCAGGCAATAGGTGGTGGGTGCTCACATATTCTAACCTTGAAGTTTTTAATTGAGAGGAAGGTTGGAAGTAACTGGAAGTTGTTCCAGCCCTCGTGCCCCTCATGGGTAAGGCAGCTGTGCCAGCAAACGGAACTGAAAATCCACCCTCTGAGCTGGCACCTTTGATGGAAGGATTGACACTGAAGTCCAAGACTGGGATAGCCTCCAGCTTAAACTCTCCTTTGATCTGAGGCTCTCTCTCAACATCACAAACCAGTGTTATATGAGGAATCTTGCACGCACTGTTAGTTTTGCTGCCAAGAGGTCTTTCAAGAAGTTGTCTCCCAATCTGGTATCTTTAGTAGAATAATTTCATTCACAAGAATGCTTGCTAGTGGTTAAAATTATGGCCAAAAATCTAGATTCAGCCCTGAATTTTCTCATGTTGATGCACTGTACTACTGATAGGAAATAAGTGGTGTCACTCAACAGGATGTTATACTGGATTGTCACGAGGAACAGGATTAGATTAATATCCCGTGACTGGAAGCAAGGAGTTGAACTGTTCTACATATGCTGGAGGCAGCAGAGCATCTTGGGGAGAGGCAGTCACTGCATTACCTCCATCCTGACTTCTGGGGAAGGAGATTGGAAGGCAGAAGGTCCTGCAACATGCTACCACCATATCAAAAAGAAGAGTGCCTCCCTGCAATCACTTCCCTCGTCTGGCAATGTGTAGCACTCCGAAACGACTTCGGTATTACCTGGCTCTGCTGCCCTCTATCATTAC